>BLSF01000018.1:456637-644074 GCA_012862575.1 Parietichytrium sp. I65-24A
TTCTAACTACTTCTACTACTCTCTCTCTCTCTCTCTCTCTCTCTCTCTCCTGCAGCTACGATGATTGGGACAATTTGTATCTCATCGTCCGTGCTGCCCATGCTTTCTTTCTTGAACGATTGTTTTGTTTCATCACAGTGCACAACTTTTGAACTGTAACATTTCCTGCTTTTTACATCTTATCTCCTGTGTTTTACATTTTCATAGTAGATGCAGGGTCGCAACTGCTCTCATCTATCCACTTCGTCTCGCTACTGGGTAACTAACCATACTACTACTACTATAACAGCTATCCCCAGCTCTGACTAGGCCCAATGTTGACCATGTTCCCTCGGGAACTCCCGAGGCTACCATAAAGTATAGCTTCCGCTATAGTACACACCTCCTCAGTCGAGATATCTTCTTTAAAGAAATTCTATAGGCTCCAATAGCCTCAGCGCGGAGGATTATCATTATTCGGAGTATAGGAAATTATTGTAGTTGTAGCATGGTTTTATTGTTTGCCTAGGTGGTGGTGCTGGAGGTGTGCGCCGAGTTGATAAAATCAATCAATTTTAATCAGTCAATCAGTCAATCATCGACGTTGAAGGGATGAGCGATGAGCAAGAGTGGCAGAGTGTGGAAGAAGAAACAGTGTTCGTCACAGCCGACGATCGTGGAGTCAAGCAAAGCGTGTGTTGTCAAAGTTCGTTGCACTGCCAAGCAACAGACTTGACGCGAGAGGAGCTCGATTGCGTTTTCGAGAGCCAGCAGAAGATTCGTTTGACTGTGAATTCGGTGTTATGAAGTAGAAGGTGTTGGGCAGATGTGCAACTTGGCCACCCACCCATAGGATAGACTAGACCATCTTTTTTTCTGACCGTTTAGTCTGTTCAGTCATTTACGATGCAGAGGGTGTGGTCCCTCCCAGCAGCAACATCAACCACCTTGCGGCCTGCGAAAAACTTGACTGGGCGAGGCGTTAGATGGAATGCGGCAACCGACTCGGCATCCTGGCCGACCCCGAGCTGCCCGCTGCGACCTTTGCCCCACGTGTAAAGCTCGCCGTCCGCGGTGATTGCGGCCGTGTGCGAGCCTCCACAAGCTACGCGCGTGACGACCTTGTCCTGGAGTTGAGCCACTTGCGATGGTCTGTTGACGTCTCGGCGCGAGCCAAGCCCAAGCTGGCCATCACCGCCGGCTCCCCACATGTATAGTTTCCCATCGCGCGTGACAGCAGCGCAGTGATAGTCTCCGCTCGCAATCTGCACGACAAACTCTTGGTCCAGCGCCGCGATCTGCCTGAGCTCCGGTTGAACCCTCGCTTCGGTCTCGTACCCGAGCTTGGCATAGTCCGCGGTGCCGCAGCTGAATACCTTGCCGTCTTCCGTCAGCACCAAAGTGCTCTCCATGCCGCACGTCACCTCCTTGGCCTTGCGTCCGCCGAGACCTCGCTCGCCAGCTCTCACGGGCTTGCGCTGGTCCTGGACGTCCCCGGTACCCAGCGCACCCTCCCTCCCACTGCCCCACGCCAGCAGCCCACCGTCTGTGGCCACGGCCACGGCGAAGGTCCTGCCGCATGCCACCTTGAGGACCCCAACGTCGCCCGTGTCCACGCTGGCCAAGGTTGCCGTGTCGCCGTCCCTGCCTGCCTCGCCTGCCCAATTGCGCCCGCTGGTCCAGAGCCCGCCGTCGTCCGCGGCCAGCGCGAGATGCCAGTCGCCCAGCGCGCAGTCGCGTACCGCTTGTCCCGCTGGCATCCCCGCTGGCTCCGTTGGCGTGTCGCTGGGACACGAGCCCTGGCCAAGGCTGCCGCGCGAGGACCTTCCAAACACCGCCACGCGCGAGCTGCCATCTCTGCCATCTCTGCCGCTCATGACCGCGGACGCGTGCGCGCGAGCGATCACGCGCACGGGTGGCGCGCGCGGGGACCCCACGCGCTGCGGCTCCGCGCAGTCGGTGGCCAGCGTGCTGCAGCCCAGCTGGCCGAACTGATTCGACCCCCACGCGTACACCTGCGCCGACGGCACAGGGCGCGCGCCTCCAGGCGAGGTGCCGTCCGCGCACCCGGCGCGCACCGGAAGCCACGTGGACGCGCACGCTGCTGCGAACCGAAGGACCGCGCCGGACCTTTGCGCAGACCTCATCTTGCCCACCTGTGGCGCCGGATCGAGCGCTGTGGACTGGTCGGTTGGTTGGTTGGTTGGTTGGTTGGTTGGTTGGTTGACTGCTTATCCGGTTGGCGTTGTGGCGTTGTGGCGTTGTGGCGCCCGGGTTTTTCCGGCTCACACTTTGGCGCGCGGTCTACTCGCCAGCCGGTGCCATAAGTTAGATGGTGCTTCAAGTTGGGTTGCAGAATTTGGAACTTGAGAATTTCAGAATTGACAAGATGTTCGAGAGCGTTTGTTGCTTCCAGGTGGTGTACTGTATGGTACTCAGTACTGTGTACGTACACTAGACTCTAGAGAGTGCGAATAGCGTGGGAGTGAAATGGATGAGGAAGCTGAGCGAGATGTGGAGAACGTGGACTCTGCGACACGGCCCCCGCATACCTCTTTGAGATCTTTGAGTCAGCATTCACACAGTCAATAAACGAGTCGTTTTTTTGCAAGTTTACAAATTTTCTTCATCATATGATGTGACATGATCGCGAAAAGTCACAAAATGTTTAGAGCAACATCGCTGGTTGCTCGTCGCCCTCGAATTCCTCCTCGCCAACTACGAACTCGTTCCCTACAACCGCGGCATTCTCCTCCAAGTCGCTTTCCGCCAGGTCCTTTGAGTCAACTTTGCATTGCTCAGAACCAGGTACAGACTCGACTGAGACCTCGGCCAAGGCTTTTTCCAGAGCTGCCACTTTCCCTCGTTCTTCGTCCAACATAGCGAGCAAATGGTCCCGAGGAGGCGGCCAATCATGCCTCAAGTCCTGGCGAAGGTATGCAAATGCGTGGTCGTTCGTGGCCGGAGATCCGGCGTGGCGGAGGTAGTACCGGTCCCACAGAGTCACCTGCCGAGCCAGAGCCGACACGTGAGGCAAGAGGGGACGTTTGCGGAGCGCTTCGTCCGGGGTGAAAATAGGGTTCTTATACTGCATCATGTTTTCGTTCACGTGGTCCCAGAGGCTGACAGTCTTTTGGTGAATGGAATATTCGCGGAGTCGTTGGCTCTCCGAGTCGCACAAAAAGGTCCCAAATTTGCAGTAATACAGGTGGTCCAAGATGGTTAAAAGCATGGCCTCGTTAAACTCGAACATTGTCGGGAACTGGTTGTACAGCTGCCACACGCAGTCGATAAAGAGCAGAAAACAAGGAGACTTCTCATCCCCTGTTGCATCCGAGCCTTGGCCAGTACGATCCATGAACTTGTATCCAAAAGAGAGCCAGTCCTTCTCAATCAGGACCTGGAATCCTTTGATGGTTCGAAAATATCCGTCAACAAGAATCTGAGAGAGCGACACCACCTGCGACGTACGGTCCCAACCGTCAGAACAGTGAACAAGAACGGGGAATCCATTGCAGACGTTCAGTCTGGCCACCAACAGGGAAGCATTCAATATCGATCGAAGGTGGTTGAGCCAACCTGTTGCCTCAACCGAGCTGAGCCAATTATAGCCAGGCGGAGATCCACTCGAAGAAGTCTTTGCTGGGGTCGGTGAGCATATCAGAGCGTGCAGCTTTTCAAACGAGGTGCGAACCACGTGGATGTTTTGGATATTTAGGAAAGAAATCGTTGTTTTCTCGTAGCGAACCTCGTCTTCGTAGCCCATACCTCTCGCTTTGTTCCCAAACGCATTCTTGAACGGCCGGCAGTCCACAATGCGGGCGAACGAGCTGATTCCCAGAGGAAAGATTTTTTTAGCAAAAGGAAAAGGAATGTACATGCACACAAAACAGGCATGGCGACTGTAAGCACTTACCTTCCAGAATTCGCGAGAACCTTTGACCACAAAAGCTCATCTTGCCGACAAGTGTTACCGATTCCGACCTTTGGCTGGCTGCTTCGCCATATCGAGGCGCGAGTTTTGCGGTTCAAGTATGCCAGAGCAGGAATTCTGCACTTGCTGCGAAACGTAGCCACTGCAGACAAGTCTGAATCCGAGAAGGCTTTCGGAACCACCAAAAGGCGCGGGTAGCTTGGGCATAGGTGGTAGTTCATATTTATCTCACTGATTCTCCAGCTTGTCGAGCTCACGGTTGAGGATTCCGACTCGAAGACGCCCTGGCGGATCCACTCCTGAATAGGATCATAAACGCCCCAGCCTGGCGTCGGAATTGGTTTGTCTTTAAGGTATGCCTTGCCATACTCGAGCGCAAATAAAAACTTTATTCCCTGTCCCTCACTGACTGGGAAGGCAGACATTCGAACCAGATCGTGTACCTTACAAGCGTCGCCCAACGAGTTAAACCTAAACTGCAATTTGCGAAAGTCTTTGCACACGATATAGAGCATGACAGACTCTTTGCCCCGCGCGCCAACGCTTTGACTTGTGGTGGACTTGGTGATCTTTTCCACAGCACCGAGGGGGAGATCAAATATATCCAACTCCTGAGCGTGTATTCGTGGACATCCATTCATTAAAGTTAGCAATTTCTTTGTTCTTTGTTCGCTGAGCGCCAAACCGTGGAATCTACACGTACCTGAAAAAACCACTGCCTGTTCTCGTTTGCAGCTTGAGGGGAGGGTTTGAAGTGGATTCGATAGTTTGTAACCCTTAAAGTCCCCACAAGTTGATCCTGATTCGCTGAAATATAAGTCACGTTCCTCATATTAACCAGCGCCTGTTCCGCAGTCTCCAGCTCAAAACCAAGTTCCTCTTCCTCGGGCTCTGGGGCGTCTGGCGTAGCCTCCTGGTGCTGTGGAGGAGGTGGCGGGGGTGATGGTGATGGTGATGCCGCCCGTTCCGCAGAAGGTTTCCTCGTAAGAATAGGCTCCGGGTCCTTCCGCACTGCCGCAGGTATCCGCGCGAATCCATCGCCTTTGTTGGCGAGCGGGGTTGCCCCGTTTCGAGCCGAAGCATGCATGGTTGGACTGGTAGCCGGAGGAGGCAACGCAGTTTCTACTCCCAGCTGACTCGACATCGCAGCGCTAAACCCATTCCTGGCGTTCCCAGATTCAATGGTAATCTCATCTCGCTGCGACACAGAATTTAGCCTCCGCAAGCCGACCTGCCATCAACGGCGCTCAACCGCAGATTAACTCACCTTGGTTGGCCGCGCGAACGGGTTATTTCGCGCCTCCTGCTCCTGCTCCTGTTCGTGCAGCAACGCGGACAGCGGATCCCAATCCGCTGCGTCTCTCTGCTCGCGTCTCGAGCTCATTCCCTCCTCACTTTATCCACCACCTCCGCTTGCCCGATGCTCAGATGCTCCTATGCTCCTATGCTCCGATGCTCCTGCGCCGCCTCCCACCGTCGCGGACCCCCAAGTGTCCCCAAGTATCCACAAGTGTCCCAGGTGTCCCCACGTGTCCCCAAGTACGAAATGAACAGAGTCCCCAGGCGTTTCATTCTAATCTTTTTTCTCTCTTTTCCTTTCGTATCCATCCCGCTACTCCTCCGCTTAACCACGCTAGGCCCTGCTCTCTACTCAAAGTGTTAGGCGCTGCGTAGGCCAGCGGAGGGACTAAGCGAGCGATTAACGAATGTGGTAGGACTGCGCTCGAAAGTTGCTCTTTTTTTTTAAAGTTTAAGTTGAAAGGGAAGGCGGAAGAGTTAGAGATTGAGAGACTGTGTGGAGGAAGACGGGGACGTATGTGTGAGGCGGATGGTGTCCTCGCGTACTACTTTTTTTTGGCTTAGTGCACCTAGTCGTTCAGCTGACTCGGTGAAGTGTGTTGCAAGGAATAGCAGCGGAGATGGACTGCTGGAGGTGGATGCGAGCACTGACGTGGGTGTACTGGACGGTGGCGGTTCTGAGCGCGGCAAGTAGCTGCGTTTTCCGAGCCGCAAGGTCGTGGAGCACGCATGGTAAAACCCGCTCGGGAGCGGCACTTGCTGCGTGGACGGTTCCGAAGAGCTGGTTCTGGCACTTTTATGCGGTTGGCACAGCATGGACGATGTTTCTCTTGGCACTCATTGTTGTCGGCAAGTTTGATGCGGTTTTCCTGGCCTCAGACCTAGTAGTGGGGGAATGGGCTGGGATGTGCTACCCAGAGAGAGAGATGCGCGACATAGAAGTGTCTTCTGACCCCGAGCTGATTCTCTCCTTGACACTCTTCGGTATGCACACGTTACGCCGGCTCCTGGAGTCCCTCCTTGTGATGGTCCCTTCCCCGACAGCACGAATGCACTTGTTTGGGTATTTGATTGGCGTGACGTTTTATCTTGCCTTGCCCTGGAGCCTACTTGTGGATTCCAACCTCTACCGAGCATCCGACGAAACCAGAGAAGCTCCAAGCCGAGCGGTCACTTCTTTGGCGAAAATCCTCTTTGTTTCGGGCTCCGTACTCCAGTACCAGAGCCACACCCAACTTGCAAACATGCGCAAGAGCCTTGGGAGCTCCACAGTCTACGTCCTACCCCGCGGCGGCTTCTTCGAGTATGTTTCTTCTCCACACTACTTCTTCGAGCTCGTGCTCTACGGAGGTCTTGTTCTCATGAACGTTCATAACACGGCTGTGTTGCTCATGTACCTGTTTGTAGTAGTCACGCTTTGTAGCTCGGCGAGCACCTCCCACCGATGGTACAAGAACAAGTTTGAAGATATGCCAACCAAGCGCAGGGCAATAATTCCCTTCCTTTATTGAAATTGGTGATGGTCGAGCGCCACTTGGCCGGGCCCGGCCCGGCGAGCTATGCGTGGCTCGACAATCATATGGCCTAGTCCTCGTTGAACGACGGCGAATTTCAGAAAGGGCGTAGTCTGTTTTCAACTTTGGAGGGCTCGTATTGGGACTTTGATCTGTAGTCGAGGTTATTCTTGCAGCTCTCTTGTCGCTAGCGACCAGCGTTTCCAAGGAACCCTTTCCCATTTCTTGCTTTGCGGATCTGCGCTTCTTCAAAGTGTGTCAGGTTACAAGCAAGGATTTGATTGGCTGGGCAACTGCGAAATACTCGCTCCTTCCCAAAATCTGCGATCATCAGGATGGGTGCTTTTTGCGATGCCGAAGGAGACTTGTACGTATGAGTTCGTGGCGAGGTCGAGATTTTCGGTTTCAACGTTTGGTGTTTTTTAGATTTAATTTGGAGAGGCGTCGATTGTCGAAGGTTTACACGGCCACAAGACTCAAGAAGGATTGTGTTGCGGTAGGCAACGATTTAATATCTCGGAGACCAGGTTCGGTAGTTCAAGGCAGTGAAAAGGGTTCAACGTCGTGAAGTCTGATTTTTTCGGGGTAGAGTGACATCTACTGTCCTATTTCTTGAGATAGACTCGAGGCCAAACTTCAAAAGTCAGGCATCAGAAAACATGAGACATTCGCGAGGTATCTAATTTGACTCAGAGAGCAAGTTTGCCAATGACGGTGTGGCTTCTTCCGAGTTGAACACCACGCTGCAATAGCGAGGCGTAAATAGTGACAAAGGCTCGGAAATTGAGAGAACTCGTCCTCGCTCTCTGAGCCCATTGACATCGGATCAGTCTGACAGCATTGCAAAAAGTGACAATTTGTTCCCATGGGGTAAAACTCCTAGAGAATTCCATGATCTTGTCCTTAAAGCTAGTCTATAAGGGAATTCGTACACCTACTCTAGTTCTACCAGACCACCTTCTCCCATCCACTCATATCGACCACCGCTAGGCGAGCGAGTAGAGTCCAGCACAGTCGAAAAATTTAAATTCATCTAGAAACAGATAACGTATCCATACAACTTATCCTCTCGCTGTTATCTTTTTTCGCTATCTACCACTCAGTCTCACTACGAGTGCGATAGCTCATGTGCTAGTGCTACCTCCTGCCCACACGATGACTCCTAGCGTCCCCTCGACAAAGCTATGAGCAAGATAGCTAGTCCTCATTAACCATCGTATCACCGAATTCCTTAGCGTCCCTATCATCCGCGCGGTCCTGTTTTTCATTTCATTTTTTTCTCTCTTTCTCTCATTTTCTCTCTCTCTCTCTCTCTCTCTCTCCTCAGAAAAGCCATTCACTCCCTCTAGCGAAGAGCGAGGACACCTTAATTTGCCGAGCGTCCTCACAGAGCACAGCCCTCACGGGTGCTTTCTACGTCGCGGTAGATAACTGCCAGTCGGACTCGGTCGCTGGTCACCAATCAGCAGTCAGCAGTCAGCAATCTGAATAGCAATCAGGTGAAACAACACGTGCGCATCCGTGGCGTCCGCGTACACTTGACGAGGCGCAGCTCCCTTTGCGTTCCGCAGCAGCGGCTATTAGGGCTCGCCCGCACCCTCGCACCCTCGGGCATAGTGTAGCGGGGCGGCAGTACTTGCTGCTCACGAGGACGCAGCGGCAGTAAGGCGAGATCATCAGATCATCCGCGGACGGACTTTTGGTTGGGGAAAATGGCCAAGTGGAACGGCACGGATGTGTCCGCGCTCACGGTGCGAGAGCTGAAAGACGCTCTGCGCGAGCTGCAGCTGCCTCTATCCGGACTCAAGGCAGTGCTAGTCCAGCGCCTCTCCGAGGCTCTCGCCAACAACGGCCAGTCCGTGCACGTGCAGGAGGACATTCAGCATCATCATCATCATCATCAGCAGCAGCAGCTCCCGCCACAATTCGCGGAACCCTTCCCGGCCGACATGGCCGCCATCGCGCACGCGGACCTCTTGCCGTCCCGCGTCGACGGCTACATCAGCGCTGGATATGTGGCGGACTCGGAGCCGCAAATGGAGCGTGTGGAGACGGCGAAAATCGAGGAGCAAGCGCAGGACAAGAGCAAGGATGCACAGGAACTCTCTTGGAACGGCGTTCCCATCGAGACCATGCGCGTGAACGACTTGAAGGAGGCGCTCAGATCTCTTGGCCTTAAGCTCTCAGGCTTAAAGGCAGACCTAGTCGAGAGGCTGACCGAGGCCGTTGCAAATCAGCTCGGGCAAGATGAGAACGAGACCGAGAGCCCAGCTCCTCCGAGCGTCACATCCGGTCCCGCGGAGGATGACAACGAAACAGAGGAGCAGAAAAACGGTCCTCCAAAGTTCGACTTGAAACAGGTAGATGGCGACGAGAACGAGCAGGAAAACGACGGGAAGAGCCAGGAGGAGGCCAAGGAGGACAGCTTGAGCGAAGGCGAGGAGGCTTCCGTAAGCTCCGCGGTAGAGGAGAGCGATGAACAAGAAGAAGATGAACAAGAAGAAGAAGATGATGATGAGGAGGAGGAAAAGAAGGAAATGGCAAAGTTCTTCGCTGAGACCGGACGTAAAACCGGGCCGCGCAGCGTGAAACTACGCCGAACCGGCCCGAGAAGCTCCAAATTCAAACTTTCCTCGGGCGAGAAAAACGGCACCTACGAAAAGGAAGAGGCTTCAGACGGCGGCGAGGACGAACTTTTGTCTGAAAAGGATCAGTCTGACTCAGAAGAAGAAGAAGGAGAGGAGGAGGAGGAGCATGCGGGAAATGCAGACGAAGAGGATGACGAGGAGGAGGGCCTTGAGCAAGAAGAAATTGGTGAGAGTGTTCAAGCTAGTCCGCAAGAAAATGAAGAAGAGGACGAAGAAGAGGAAGCTAACGAAGACGAGCTGACAAAAGAAGACGTTGCCGCGAAACTGGTTTTGGCCAGCGCAAAAGAGTTGTCAGCCGCTTGCTCAGACGTAGGCCTCCCTGCCAAGGGGAAGAAGGCGCGTCTCGCTGCACTTTTGGCGGAAAAGTACATGGAGTCGGTGGAATCGTTTTCCGTGAGCAACCTTAAGACATATTTGAAACTGCTGGATCAGTCGGTACAAGGGCGTAAAGCAGAGCTCGCATCAAGGCTTAGAGAAGCATTGGAAGCTTCTTCTGAGCACGACTCGGAGGAGAGTGAGCCAGAAGATCCACTCTTGGATATGCCCAAGGACAGTGCGGCGGAGACTCAGGGAAAGGCAGCGAATAAGCGTAGTCGAAACGTAGTGCCTGAAACTCCTGCTGCAGTGCTCGCAAAGCGAGACAACAAAAGCATGCGCATTGAAGACTCTCATGAGGATGTAGTTATGTCTGGTGGCGAGTCTAACTCTGCAAGAGACAGTGTGGAGCAAGATGGTGAAGTAGAAGAAGATAGTGATGTGGATATTGCACCAACAGATGTCGAAGATGCCGCTGGTGAAGACCATGAGGCTGAACAGCGGAGCGCAAAGAAGAGACGCATCCCTGCTGCTCAACCTAGCTCCCCTGCAGAGATAGAATCCTCGCAAGAAGTCACCTCTTCCCTCGAGCCCACATTCTCACAAGAAACAGAAGGGTCACTGCTCGACGACTCGCCTGCTGTTAAGAGCGCCACTCGAAAGAGTGATTCCAAGAGTCCAGCAGGTCAGGGAAAGACCTCGCCTGCTCCTAAGGCGCCTTACTTTGTCAGCACTACTTTGCTGAGTAGACCAAAGTGGAAACCCGAGCAACTCACTGAGCCTGAGCCTGTTGTCGCAGGTACTTCCGAAACCATCACCGCGGCGCTATCCCCGACAGTCACGGCCGTGAAAGCGGCCGAGAAAGCGATGATGGGTGCATTGTCTCAAGAGGAGCCTGAACTCGACAAGCTTGTTGAAGAGGTAGGGAAAGATGGCCTGAGCGTGCAGGACTTTCAAAAGTACGACGCTATTTTGAAGCAACTTGCCGGAGTAGACGGGGAAGATGAGATTGAGCGGGCCATAACCCTTTCTATGAAGAAACAATCCAGAAAGGGGCGGAGTCGCGTTAAGAACCTTGACGATGAGGATGTCCTGCTCAATGGAGCGGACAGCAACACTTCCGCGATTCGAGCTGCAGGAAACAAATCCGGCAAGAAAAAATCAAAAAAGAAGCGTGGTACTGGGGACCTTTACTCATCGGAGGCAGAGCGTATGGCGAATGGAGGGAGTTCGAAGAAGCGACGTCTACGAGAAAATAAGGGTGCCGACGGCTTCATGAACGCTACTCCAGAGCCGTCACCATATCGCGACTCTTCATTTCGACCTTTTACTGATAGGGCCAAGTGGCGTGACTCTCTGCAGGAGAGCAGAGGTGGCTATGGAGGTTCTCGTAACGGGTTCGGCGGAGGCAATGCCTTCACGCCCTCCAGTGGATTTGCGCAGAGGTCCAATGGATCCACATTCTCGCCTTCTTGGAGAGGATTTGCGAGCGGTTATACCTCAGCGAGAGATACTGTGCCGTACATTGGCGGCAGCCAGCCTGCAGGGAACGTCTCGACTCCATATCGAGAGTTTTCGAGGACCAAGACATCTGGTCCTCGTTTCGCCACACCGGTGAGCGTTTCAGCTGCATATGGTGGCGGCTCTCGGCTCACTGGTCTCAGGAATGGATATACCTTGGGGACCCCTTCAGCTGGTCTATCTTTCTCGCAACGGTCAGATGAGAGCTCTATGACGCCCAACCCATCTTTTTCATCTGTGCGGACATCCGAGGCTCCGGGTGTGGCAGGATTTGACAGAAAGCCAAAGACGGACTCTGGTGCGAAGATCAGTAGGCTCATTCGCGAAGCCATAGAATCTGAGGAGCAGGCACAACATCAACGGCAACAGAGCACATCGGAGGAGAATCGGTTTGGAAACACGGACTCTGGATTTTTCTTCGCTGGGGCTGCCAAAAGTTCCAAACCTGCAACCAGTACTTCAACTTCATCTGCTTCTTCTAGCGCACCATACAATTCCGCTCCAGGGTGGGCAAAGAAATCATATTTCCCGGACGCTAAGCCTGCTGTGAGCGAAACTCCTACAAAGGCGACAAGCCAGGCTCCACGCCACTCGCAGACGATTGACCTCGACACCCCTGCCCCAAAGCCAAAGCAAAAGTCTGCAGCCTTCACCCCATCCACAGCAGCTGCTTTGGAGATGCAAGAACACATCACGCCAAAGTTTGTATTCTCCCCGGCAACAAAAGGTGCTACTGCTACCTCTGCAAGCACGACCCCGTCCGGCCGCACATTCGACGACCTTCGCGATGACATTCGTGTCCGCCAGAAGGACTATGTTTTCTGAAGTTGACGATAATAACCGATTTCCTCTGCTCTTGCTCGAACTTCTTGTCAAAGCTCTGATTGTTCCCGTTGTATGTGGTCAATAGTCTGCCAAACAGAAAAACGCCAGCTAATTCTTCTCCGTCGCAATTTCCTTCTGACGGAGGGCCGGCCGCGAAGGACTGATGCGCAATCCATACTTCTGGGGCAAGACCGATTCAAACAACGATACACGCGAGCCCTTCAACCATCACGCTCGGCATCGCGAATGCCGTTTCGAACACCACACCGACAACAATTCATTCGTAGTTGCGATTGTCATCGCCAGCCTTTTCTTTCGCTGACTTGTGCATCGAGATCCAACACATTCTTATCTATCTATCAATTATCTATCGATCTGTCTTTCAAAAGTCAGAACAAGGCGGAACCCGCCGTAAATCGCTTCTTCTTTTCCGCAGTCAGAATAGTCAGAACCCACGACGCCGCATTCGCTCTATTCTGAATAGCTCCAATTTCTTCAAAGTGACATTCTCATCCAAGTTCCATCAATGATCCTGCTTCGTCCAGCAAATGATGATCCATTACATTATGGTTATCATTGGCCCATCATACGTACTCAGTATCATGAGTATTATGAGTATCATGCGTCCTCGAGCGAAACCGCGGTGCTGGTTGTGCTGGTTGTGCTGGTTGTGCTGGTTGTGCTGGTTGTGCTGGTGCTGACTCTGAGTATCCACTGTAGGGACGATAAGCAGGGTACGCGGAGGAAGGGAGGATAAGAGCGCACGAAGGAAGATGGACGCTCACCCGCGGCGGAGGATCAGCCGCGCGTCGCATCTTGCGGCGTTCACCAAGTCGGACACCATGCTCGCGTTGCAGGCGTTCCTGCGGGAAATGAGCGAGAGTGCGCGCGGCAAACGCACGGGGACGGCCGCGGAACGTTCCGCCGGCGATCTGGACGCGTGCAGCGGCAAATGTGTGCAGCTGCTGGACGCCGCGGAGAGGCTGCTGGAAGACGTGCCCCCGGTGCAGGGCGGCGGGAGGTTCGGAAACGCGGCGTTCCGGGAATGGCTGCAACGGGCGCAGAAGCTGGCGGAGGAGCAGATGCCGGAGGTGTCGGAGGAGCATGCGAAGGAGCTGGCCGGGTACTTTGGGGCGAGCTTCGGAAGCGGGCAGAGACTAGACTACGGTACCGGCCACGAGGCGTCTTTCGTGGTGTTCATGTTCGCGCTGAGGGAGGCTGGCAAGATGGAGGACGTTGGCCAAGCCGCGCTGGTGGTGTTCCCGAGATATCTGGAAGTGGCGTACGCGGTGCAGACGCGGTACAGGCTCGAGCCTGCTGGGTCGCACGGGGTTTGGTCTCTCGATGACTACCACATGCTTCCGTTTGTGCTCGGCTCCGCGCAAATGACTCGCTCGAAAGACGGCAGCGCGGGGCCGAACCAGGGCTGCTCTCCGCGCGCTTCGCTGGACAAGAGCATGGTGAGCGACATGGCGGGCGAGAATCTGTACATGCGCGCCATTGCTCGCATTGTGGAGACGAAAAGCGGCCCATTCGCGGAGCACTCCCCGCTTCTTACGGACATTGGTACGATGGTGCGCACGTGGGAAGAGGTGCACGAGGGGATGTTTCGGATGTACATTGGAGAGGTTTTGGAAAAGTTCCCCGTGGCTCAGCACTTTCTGTTTGGCCCTCTATTCCCGTGCACATGGGAGCTATCCGAGGATGATCTGAAAGCTTTGGACCACCCACAGATCAGTGGGGCTCAAGGAGGCGCCGTAAAGAGCCCATTTGCAATGGCTGCCGAGATGAGCGCGCGCACTGCAGGCACGGGAGACGCTCTTGTGACGTACTTCAAGGTGAATAGAAGGCCTTTACACCAACAGCGCGGCCATAACGATGGGTCTGCGGGAGGCGCCTTGTTTCATGAGACGCTTTCGCGACCAGGAGCAACAGTTCCGCCAACTTCTGCCGAGGCACCAGAGGGTGCGGGGCACGCATCGAACAGCGCTTTCGGCCGTCGCGACATGAAGATCAAGGGTATTGAGATCACCACCAACAAGGCGCGCATATCCAGCGATACAGAGCTTGACAACATGAAAGGCTCCCACCAGTTTAAAGGTTTTGAGCTCGACTTTCCGTTGCCTGAGATGCTGTTTGGGCAAAACTTCTTGCGAGTCAAACATGCCGAGTCAGGCGTGGTACTGGACTTCAACGCCTTAGACGCCGTTTGCTGCTGCAAAATCACGAGGCAGGAAGACGGCACGCCGGACCGGGTCATGTTCAAACTGCCCAACGCTGACAAGTGGGCGCTCCGCAAGGACGCAAATGGAGAGCAGATCAAAGAGTGGAGAGATGACTACGACTGGACTTTCACCAGTACCTATGAGGGTACACTCTCCCGCGAAAAAAATGGAGAAAGCGCGGATGTGCCAGAACTACTTGATACGGATGAATCCATCGACTACGATCTGCTGCGCCGCAAGGACCCCATCTTGTTCTTCGAAAGCGTGGACCTCTTTGAAGATGATCTGTTCGACAATGGCGAGTCTAAAATGAGCTGCAAAATCAGGGTGATGCCTTCATGCCTCTTCGTACTTTGCAGAATGTGGCTCCGTGTCGACAACACGTACCTTCGCTGCTATGACACCCGCGTGTTCCACGTTTTCAATTCTGACCATATTCTATTGCAAACCACCCGCAAGGAGGCAACTGCTGCTGTACTCAAGGCTAAAGGATTTAACGACCCACGCCTTTTCATGGATGCCGAGAAGATCGAGCCCGTGATCCCAAAGGTTTCTGAACAGGTCCAAATGATCAAATTGAAATGAACATGAACCCGCCTTTCGTTAATTTACAAAATTCAAGAACAAAACGAGCTTTAGAACAGAATATGTGTTAACTGTTCTATAAAACACTTTACCACCAGGCTCACCCACCGGTTACTGCTGGTCACCATCGTTTCGCTTCCCGCTGCCGTCCACTTTTAACAGTTGATACGCTAGGGCCTAGATCCCCTCAGTAAAAATGATAATAACTGTCAATCTTAGTTTTGTCTAGTAGAGCTACTCTAGAGCTTGGACTCCTGTGAGAGGAGGCCTGCAAGCTGATGCTTGACAGTTGCCTCGGCCTCTCCAACAAAGTTGGTTACAAATTGCTGTGTAGTGGGGATGTCATGAATGAGACCAATGCACTGGCCCGCGGTCCAAATGCCGCCGTCCACATCACCAGTTTTTTCGGCATCGCGGCCACGCTGTCCAGCAACGAGGTGTGCAATATCGGAGAAGTCAAGCTCGGCGCCTTTCTCGATAGAAATGCGTTCGACTTCCGAGGAAATCTTGTTGCGGATCACGCGAGCAGTGTTATGAAGCTGGCGGAACATGAGCACAGTGTCCGTCTCACTGGACTTGACAATCTTTTGCTTGAACGATTCTGGCCATGGGCACTCCTTGGTGGCGCAGAATGCAGTACCCATGTTAACACCGCTCGCTCCGAGAGCCAGACATGCGGCCATTTGCCTTCCGGTCGCAATGCCACCAGAAGCGACCCAGATGGACTTGAGCTCCTGAGCACCACGGGCGAAGAGAACCATGCCTCCGACATCAGCCTCGCCAGGGTGCCCGGCGCACTCGAATGCATCGAGCGAGATGACATCCACTCCCATTTTCTCAGCAGAAAGAGCATGGCGGATGGTCACACACTTGTGGATTGAGACGAGGCCTGCTGCCTTGAACATGCTAACCCACTTTTTTGGGTTGTTCCCTGCAGTCTCAACAAACTTCACGCCGGACTCGATGATGGCGCGAGCATATGCCTCGTAGTCTGGAGGGTTCATCGCCGGAAGGATGGTGAGGTTCACGCCAAATGGCTTCTTGGTCAGCGAGCGGACCCTTTCCACATCCTTTCTGAGTTGCTCTGGCGAGCCGCAAGTCAGAGCGGTGAGCATACCGAGGCATCCAGCTTCCGAGACCTGTTTGAGCGATCCCAGAAATGTTAGGTCATCCATTCTCCCCACACAAGCGCTCCTCTCATTTCACACTTACCGCAGCGGTGAGCTCCACTGTTCCCACGCCAGTCATTCCTCCGCAGATGATCGGATGCTAGATCGCCCACATTCCCCATTCCATATTCAACATTTCCACGTCAATCAACCAATCAATCAATCATCATTCCTTCCTTCCCTCCTTCATCTCTCCAAACCCCGACAGTCCTCCAGCACTCTCCGCAGGGAAACAAACTTACCTCGGTGCCCAGCAGGGCTGTCAGCCTCGTCTTGAACGGTCCCATCGCGCCTGTACCTTTCGCACGCACGCACTCGCACTCGCACGCTTCCGCCTCCTCTCCTTTCTCCTTCTCTCCTCTGTCCGTCTCCTATCTATCTATCTCCTTGGTCCTCTCCTCTTCGCTTTTTTAGGACGTTTAGGTTCTGTCACATTCTCATTCTCATCCTATCCTATCTATCTCTTTATATAAATCAGTTGATCGATCAAACAGTACACATGAATGAGGTCGAGGGTATTACCCAAGTAAGTTGATAAGACTCACATTTTCGTTTAGGACTTGTATATGACCCATCTCCTACCCTATTACCAAGTCATACTGCGTATACTATGTATTACCCACTACTTACTACGACCTAATTGTTAGTAGCATCCTGGCGCAGCTCTGTCCGGCCAAAAGCTCTGACGTCATTTCGCGATTAGTATTGAGTGATGTGCAGATAAGATGATGACGAAGATGTGGAAAACTATTGTTTGCGCGCTGTTCTATTTTTCCCAAGGGAACCTACTGGTTATGACCTCTTATGATTTCTTACTAATGACAGCTTCGTCCAAGAGAGCTAGTCATCGTGACTAGAGCTAGCTACTATAGATGCATAGAGTGCTTGCTAGTAACACCGTGATCGAGGTTGGTCGCAGACAGAGGAAACGGTGATGGTCTGAAAGAAATAACAAATTTGCAAATTGTTCGCAGACAGGTGTTGATTGGGTTTGTTTACAGTGCGTGCAGGTGTGGTATTTCTTCATTCGTTCGTCTGCAGTCAGGCGCAGTGAAACGAAAGCCGAAAGCGTTGAAAGCTCTAGTCTTGAAAGTCTTGAGAGTTCTCTCTGACTAGAATAGAGTAAACTGAGTGAAATCGCGGCTGCCAACGGAGTAAGCTGAGCTGTCGAGAACACCTTGTCATTGAGATCGTCTGAGCGACAGAGTGTGCTGTGCTGTCAATGAACAGTACGGAAATAGCCAGCAACAGGCAGTAAGACTATTGCGATAGGACTAATAGGTTGTGAGTCTCAGAAAGCCAATAATGAGCGGTAATCCCCTGCTTAGTACTCCTCCATAGATCGAGGGTCACCTCGACCAACGCCGTAACTGGAAACTGTACCGGTACTCAGTAACTAGAGTACTCGAGTATACTGTCAGGTCAGAAAAACCTTCTTCAAGGTGTCAACCGGGAAGGTTTCGTTGGTTATAGGGCAATTGACATGACCGCCTACGGTGAGCTGCTTAATGGCGGCCTCAGAAAATACTTGTCCGTTTGGCAAACGCATAGGAGAGTTGTGCTCGTTCATGACCTGACCTGTCATACGGCAGATAACTCCGGTGCGGACTTGGTTTGACATCGGCAGCAATTTTGCGCGGAGACCCAGAAACTCCGTGCAACACGGACAATTGATTGCAATTCTTGCAGCTGGTGTTAGTATTTTCTCCAGTTCAGATCGCGAATCTTCGCTTTGATCATCGTCGAGGACCATTGGCGTAGGTTGATCTCTGGCGATCGCATCTCCAGCGATGTGCTCCAAAACGGCAACTCTCAAACTGGATTTACAGTGAGTGGTTTTTAAACTCGCCAAGCCTGCGTCAAGGTGGACCTCGAGAGATGTTCGAGGATGCAAGGACAGCGCTTGCGTACAGTCGCGCTCAGTTTGGTTCGCAAGTTCTCTCCAGTCTTCTTGATTGAGAGCACGACAAACAAGTTTAACGTCTGCTTGCGCATTTGGTGGCGGTAATGGTGGCTTTGATGAAGAAGGCGACTCGGAACCACTTTCTTGTGCACGTGCGGCATGGCCAGGGGACAACTTTCGTTTCTTCGAACGAGACGGATTCTCAGACGACGAGTTGAACCCTTGCGACCTCAGGTTGGGGTTTTTGGTCTCCAATCCCTCCCTCGACGGCGAGAGCGTCTTGGACGAGGCAAAGGACCCAAACACAAGCGCAGAGATAGCCTTCTGTATCTCCTCCAAGTACGCGCCCGCGAACGGAGCCAGGTGTTTCCTGGCATACTTGACCGCTGCAATGTTGTCCCCCGTGTCGACCACCTTCAGGAAGGCATACTTTCTCAGCTTGAACTCCAGATCACTCCCACATTTTTTCAGCTTTGCCTTATTCTGTGCGCACCACTCGAGCGCCGGCTCGACGTTTTGATTCTCGCGTATCTCGAGCGCCATGCCCGCCACCTCCTCGAAACTCTGCGGGTCCACGCAGTCCCCCAACCCCACCTTCTGCGCCGCTTCCATGCCGACCCCCTGCTGCCCTGTCCTGACCAAATGGTCCGCGATCATTAGCGCGATCCTGTCCTTGGCATCCGTTCCATCGCAAAGGCGTATGCGCTTCTGCGCGCTCTCCACGGCCAGGTCCACCTCTTCGCTCGCGGCCTGCAGCGCCCGCTTGGCAGCCAGCAGCCGCGTCTCCACCTTGTCCAGGTTCAACCCTACCTTGGCCCAGTCCACGCCAGCGTGTACTCGCTGGCCCAGCTCTGACACCAACGCGCACGCTGCGCTCACGTCTTTCGCGCCACTGCGCTCCCACGCGCGGGCACTTTGACGCAGTCGCTCCTGCGGCGCGCACAGGCTCACGTGCAGTTGCTCCGCCATACCGACTTGCCCTCTTCCAATCACCTGCGTCTCTCCGTGTCTCCGTGTCTCCGTGTCTCCGTGTCTCCGTGTCTCCGTGTCTAGCTGCGTATATGCGTGGCAAGTGGAAGGAGAAGGTTGATGCGCGCAAGGGGTACGCGAGGACTGGGGAGAGAGAATGCCTCTTCAAAGCGAGGAAATTTCTTTTGTTCTCTATTGACTCTAATTGAAACTAACAAACAGTCAAACTAAAGATGGAGGCAATAGAGGCAAGGACACTAATACGTCATTCTCATTATTCTCATGCCAGTTTTGATTGATTGATCGTAGCTGAGTAGATTGAAGGGAGACGCTGGTTGCCGAGCTGTTCGTTCGTCTTTTGTCATGACATGTATTGAGGAGTTGAGATGAATGAGATGGATGATGCAGGCGAGGTAAGGAGCATGGGGAATATGGGAACGAATGATGTATCGCGTCAGAGGTTCTGACATTACTCTAGCTGTGAAGTTGTGTTCTGTATGAGTGCGGAATGACTGATACTTGTGCGCATCGAATGAATGCTACATGGTTTTATACTGATTAAATTGGGTGCAACGAAAGTGTCACGTTACAGTTTGCACAACTTTTAAAAACAAACGAATCATGCATGCAAGTGGCCCACGCCGATTCTGGAGTCGGGCTGCTATTGGAGGGGCCGACGTCGAGCCCGGAACCGGACCGCAGAAAGAGTGAGTGGCATAGACTCGGGGTCTGATATACGGAGCTTGAGATTGTGATGATCATCTTGGAGGTTGTTGGCGTGCGAACGGTTTTCCGCATCGTCTTGGTTGTGAGCGACCTCTCTTCTCTTGGAGTGCGAAGCGTCGTTGCTTACTTTCTTCTCTGTATCATGGTGCTCTTCTCGATCCGGAGTAGATGCTATACTTTGCGACCTGAATTTTAGACGGATCTGCTCGAGAGTATGGTTTTGCTCACATAAATTCCCGTCATCGCAACGGTCCAAGTTCCTCGCCCGTTTCTCAAAGTCTGTCGCACGAGAGACTGCTCCTCTCGGGTTCATCCAGAATGAAAATCCCCCCTGCCCAGGCGAAGCCGATTCAGTGGCTGTTGGCGGCGTTTTTGGGCTCAACTCGACTTCCTCGTCGAAAGCTTTCACAGTCGGATTTCGGAAGAAATTAAATTCGTCCCATCTATCCAATTCCGCGCTGGAGTCGCTTTTCTCTAGCTCAGTGGCCGGACACTGTACCTCTGCGCTCGATTGTCTCATGATGTACTTTTCATTTGGTCCTAATATGTTCAGAGGAGGATTTTCATTCATGGTTTTCGATTCCCATCGTTTTCCTTCTTCGTCCAATGATACCTTGTCGTGTGAACAACTTCCCCTCTCCCTCCCAAGCCGAAAATTCGTAGTGTCGAGCCTTGCATGCAATTCAGATAACGTCTTGAAGTCGGATAACACAAAGCCCTCTGGGTCTTTCTTTGTGTGCTTTGGTATCTGGACTTCGTCTGGCTTCCCAATGTCGTTCCTTTCTGCATTGAGATCTTCCCCTTGCTTGTCAAACATTTTCTCGAACTTTTCTTCCTTCGGATTGAGCGATGACTCATGTATGTTACCTTGATTCGAAGGAATATACGGCTTCCTTTCAAATTCCGAATCTTGCGGGGTCTGGCATTGGTTTAAGTTGGTGGGAAGGCCTTTCGGTGTGCTGGCAAAGTCTGCTAACGCACTTCTGCTTTCGGGAGCAGCTGCTGGCGAGCGAGGAGATTGATCTGGACTGTTCTGATCATTCAGCCCTTTCTCGCTTTCATGGAAAGCGTTGCTTGGCTTGCTGGCGCGTATTTCTGCTTGACCCGAATGCAGAGCCATTGGGTTTCCGTTTGAAAGCAATTTCGACTGCTGCCGCGTGCCACGACCTTTCCTGAATACCGGTTCAAAAATAAGCTCCGCAGCATACGATTTAACGTTTAACCGACGTAGCTGCTGCTCAATAAATTTGGCGTTTGAGCCAAGGTCTGTGTCTTCTTCCACTGATTCTAGCTTTCTAGCTCGATTTGGGGAAGTCTCATAGCCGGCTTCATGCGTCTGAAGAGAAAACAAGGAACGAGCCGAGGCCGGCGACTCTGGATTGGAATAAGATCGCCGCGCTTTGGATAGGGCACTCGACAATAAGGCGTCCGCAAGCTCTGAGTCTAGCTCACGCTGTTTACTCATTGGAGAAGGAGACAGCTGCACAGGTGAGCTTGATAGCAACGTAGGACTCTCTCTTGATCGAGCACTTTTTGATGCTTGGGCAGAGAACGTTTGTGGCGGTCTCAAAGCTTCATGCTGCTGCAGTTTGTCCTTTTGCGCATCCGCCTTCTGAGTGATTATCTCCAGCTCTTGCTGCAGCAATTGGATGTCAGCTTCGATCTGCGGTAGATCAGCAGGTTCGGCGACGTGCTCCTTCTGGTGAATTAGTTCCGCAATTGAGTATCGGAGACACGAGTCCAACGAGTATTCCGTGTCCCTCGCGCTCTTCCGGAATGGCAGTCTGCGGGGATCCTCAGCCAGCCTCTCCGGGGAAGCGTGGCGCGCGTGACCATTTCTGTTCTCTCCCCCGGTCGCTGCCCTGTTCCTCGGTTCCACGGCCGACCTCGCTCGCCTCCTCGAAGGCGGCACGCCTTGATACTGTCTCCCGTCTCCACTTGCTGCAGGCGCGTGCGCCGTCCTATCACGTTGCTGCGAGGACTTTGTGGGCTGTACCCTCGACACTTTCGGTCAGTTGCTCGCTCCCCCACACGGACTCTCCGCAACTCAAAAGACTCACCTTCAGGTAGCTCGGCCCCCGCATTCTTTTTTTCGTGCCTTCTTTTGGCAGCTACTACGCCTCACACCCTCCGATTTACCACTGCCCGCTGCCCGCTGTGCCCACAACTTGATCTAAGTTCTCTTTTGTCTTTGTGTTGGTCTTTGTCTTGGTCTTGGTCTGTGTTGAAGAGCCTAAGGTTAATATAGTTCCGGTTTAACCGTTTTTTTCGCCGTGGTTGTCAGAGTCCGGGGCCGCTGCCCTCGTGAGACGCTGCGGCAGGATGTGAACGAGTCTAAAAGTTGTGCGAAACGTGGGCCCGTCTTCGAGAGAACGCGCGGAGAGATGTCACAGTCGGTCAGCTGACAGCAGTGATAACTAGTGAGAGCGTTATGGAATCTGAAGAAAAGAGCTTTGGAAAGAAGAATCCTGGAGTTTGGTGAATGTACAAAAGGTTAAATTGGTAAAAGCGTGCGGACGACATACTTGTAGGCGATTCGCCACAAAGAGACCTTGCGGTGTACGGTGGGGTCGGGCTTTTTATGTGAAGAATACAGTTTAATGAGCTCCTCGTTGATGTCCTTGAGGATCTCCAAGCTGAATGCATGAAGTGGCGCGCTCTTCAGGTTCTCAGCTTTGAGCTTGGCAACCATGAACCCTTCGACAATCGCATGTCGACAGGAATTCTTTCTCTGCTTCTCCTTCTCCCAGGCCCGCTCGAATTCCACTGCAGACAAGAGCGCACAAGCGCGGCGGTGCGCGGCCTTGATGCCAGACGAATGGCGAATGAATATCTCTAGCCTCAATAGCAAGGAAGCATGTGTGGAATCTCTAAGACGCCCGCATTTGGTTGGGCTGTATAACATTGCAAGGACCTCGAGATCCACAAGCTTGAGGTGCGCTTCATCGTCATCAAAGTTGGACGGATCTAGGTCAGCTATACGGGTCTCCGTATCGGCAACAGAATTCATAATCCGTAAAAGGCGTTCCATCTCCATACTCTTTGCCAAAAACATCTTTAGGGATTCTGAGCTCTGAGTTGCTTGATGTGTGCTGTTTCTATGGTAGTCGTTGTTTTCGCTGTGGGCGCCACTAGCAGCGTGATTGCACCCTTGGCCATTGCCGAGATTGCTGTCGCTGGCGCTACTGAACTGCGATAAGCTGGCTTGTGCCTGGGGCGCAAAGGGCATGGACTCCTCCCTGCTTGACTCGAGGCTCGAGCGCACAAAACCATTGTCCTCGTCGGCCGATCCAAATGACGCCTGCGACAGCGAGCCGAGCGAGCTGTTCACCCTGCCTACCTCCGTCCCCGCGCGGATGGCATCGTAGTGCGCCCTGACTCTATCAAAGTACGCACCCTCATTCCTCAACCTCTGCACCCTGCGCACCTGCGCGTCGGTCAGATCAGCCAGGCTCGTACCCGCTATTCCCAGCCTCCGTCTCGCCGCTGCGTCCGCTACGTCCACAAACCCGCACCCCGCGCAGTGTACCAGCGCAGCCGCTCGCGTCACGCTCCTCCCCTGCTGCCCCGTTCCCGTTCCAGTTCCAGTTCCCGTTTCCGCCTCCATCTCCATCTCCATCTCCATGTCCACCTCAACCTCCTCGCCATCGTCGCTCTCGCAGCCAGCGAACACCATCTCCCCGCGGCACGCGGCGCACGGCGCCAGTGCCTTGGCGCACATGAGGCACGCGAGTCGCGTGGTCTTTGTGGTCGCAATGTTGGTCTTCGTGGCGCTGTGGTCTCGGCGCCGCTCTTTCAAAAGCATCGCGCCGCCGTCCGCGGACCGCTGCGACTGCTGCGCGGGACCGCCCAAGTCGCGCAGCGCGGACCGCGGCCGCTTGCCCATGTCCAGCCAGCCCCTCGCCATGCCCGCCTCATCCGCCACGCCCAGCACCTCGCAGCTGGGGCAGTGCGCCATGCCCTCCGCCTCCGCGTGCGCACACCACAGACACCGTGTGCGTATGTGCGTATGTGCGTGTGTACGCGCGTATGAATGTGCGTGGGTGCGCAGAAGAAACAGGAGCGCGGAGCAAGGTGGCGTAGATGGCGAAGATGGACAAGGAGTGGGTGGGTGGGTGGGTGGGTTCCGGGCGGTCGTTTTGGGTTCCAAAGGCGGGGGAAGGAGGGCGCGGGGACGAATAGCCCGAATGGCTTTGAGCGTGACGAGGCCGAAAGGTTGTGCAAGTCGGAACCCGCGTCGGGCGATATAATTGTGCGAGCTGAACCGTGGATGAGAATGGAATGAAGATGCGAATGCGAATGCGAATGTGAATGCGAATGCGGATGGGCAAGACGGCTGCGGCAGTGATGCTCTGGAGGTGTTGGCGCTAGGTCGAGGATACCGGCGCGTCCGCAGGCTCGGCTGGTTGCAGTTGCAGCGGTGTGAAGGCGACCTGGCCGACGATGGAAGTGGAGACAACGAGAGAATTGGACACGGACATGGATGTGCACGGCGAGCTCAAAGGAAGGCCTGTGTTCGATAGCTGCCGGCCAGCGTGGAGATCCCACGTGAGCAACGTATTGTCCTTGGATGCGGAGATGGCTCGCCGCGAGTCCGAAAGGAATGCGCAGCCCACCACATCCTGAAAGTGGCCATCGAGCTGGAAGATAGGATCGGAGGGCTTGCGCAGATCCCAGAGATAGACGCCGCACCCGGTCCCGTCGAACCCTTTGCAACCGGTGACAAGCATGGGCGATGCAACGTCCATACAGGTGGCAAAATATGTGTAACCGCGAAGTTCCATCGCGCTCTTGCGAGAGCTGGAGCGCTCCCAGTCCCACAAGCGCACAGCCAGGTCTTCGCTCCCTTGGGCCAGTAGAGAAGTTCCCTCCATCGAAACGAATTTGAGGCACGTTACGATATTTCGAGGCTGGCGCCAGGAGCAAAGCAGGTTGTGAGTGCCAAGGTCCCACACCTTCACAGAGGTGTCGCGCGAGCCCGTCGCGAGCACAGTGTCGATATGGTCTCGACCATAGGCAGCAAGCGCAGAGACGGTCAACTCGTGAGCTTCCTCCCAGGTATGCATCGGGTCCTCTTGGATCTTGCCCGCGCTGCAGTCCCACAATTTGACGGATAGGTCTCTGCTTCCCGTTACGAGTGCTTCGCCCGAGTCGCTGCGGAGTGTGAGCGCACAAGTGACTGGCTTCGTATGAGGTCTAAAAGAGCTCTCTGGTTCGCTGCAATTCTGCCCATTAAACTCATACCCTCGGCCGCTGTCGGAAAAAACAAAGGCCTTGTTCGGGTCTTTCCTTGACCAGCAGCTGGTTAGTAAGGTTTCCCCGACGCGAGCACCCCTACCTTGGTCTGGCTCGTCCGCGCCAACACGCTCATCGTGGTCCTCGTCAGCCCAGTTCGAGGTAGTGCTCTGAGACGCAGCCGCATATCTGCTCTTTGCCGACGCTCCTGCTCTCCCTGTCTGGCTTCTGCTTTGTGCTCCGCTTGCGCGAGTCCAGCTGAGCCGTGGCCAACGGCTCTTGGTCTGTGTCGGCGCCTCCTTCCCAGTTGCTGCGCCGAGGTCGCAGAGCGACTGTTGGCCGTTTGACTTTGAGTTTCCCATAGCTTTAAATTAAAACGATTCGCACGCGCCCGCCTCCGCTGCGCGCATCGCTTCTGGAGCGCTGTGTACGTGGCTTGCAAAGGAATGTGTCTGCCTTGATCGATTGTGTCATCAAATACATAGTGTCACTATGGGCCGGCTGATACTGGGTAACGGTCTTGTGCGAAAGCGTAAGAAGCAGTGCAAGGGCAGACGAAGTAGAGCAAACAGCTTTGACGAAACCGACAGAGAAGAGAAAGAAAAAGAGGGAAAAAGAAAGTATACCTGCATGAGAAATCGACTCGCAACGAGTCGTAGTGGATGAATGTATTGTATGTAATTGGGCCTCGCGAAGCGGCGATGTGCTCGCCATGCTCTTCACGGGAAAAGAACTGATATGAAAGAAGATACATTGGGGCGAGAAGACGGCGTTCATTAAAAAAAATGATGCTGTCGACAGCAGTGTTGCTGTGTGAACCTCGCCCCGCATTTCCAAAATTGGTTTCAAAATGGGTGAAACAACCTTCGAGAGAACTCTCGGTGTAACCCAATTGTAAGCGCAAACCCCACCCCTCTATTCCGGGAAAAACCTCAGCCTTGCGACAGGAGGGGAACAGGAGGAGGTGCATGGCTCAAATGTAAAACAAAACGCATAAGACTGCAAAACGCAGTAAAGTACCGAATGAAACGCCGAATAAAAGCGAATCGTTGAGATGAGAGGCCGCATTCCCTCCATCCGGGGCAAAACTCATCTATTCCTCAAACCTGCTCTTGCAGCTCCTAAACTCTTCAGGCTTTCCTAGTCGATGAAGAAGTTGTACGAGTCTAGACGTGTTGACAGGCTTTGCGAGAAATTCGTCTGCTCCAAGGGACTTGAATTTTTCAATATCTCGGAGGGAAGCATTCCCAGAGCACATGATGATTGGAGATGTGTAACCGTTTGCGCGGGCCTGCTCCAAAGCTTCTGAACCCGAGAGAACGGGCATCACATCGTCGAGCAATGTCACGAATCTTGGGGAGCCGGGCGCTGGCAAGTCTGAACTGTTGACATCCAACGAAGTCACAAAGTCTAAATAAGCGCGGCCATCGAGGAAGTGGCGGCACGAACCTACATTCCTCTTGCGCAGAAGATGAATCATCAACGTTGCGATGGTGAGATCATCCTCCACCAACAACACGTGCACGTGGGACAGGTCACAATCAGAGGAAACTTCCGCAGGGTTAATATCCGCGCAAGGTTTCGAACGCGAAGTACCCACTGGCTCCGAATCCTCGCTTGATGACGAACTATCCATCTTTTCAGATAATTGGCGTTCTGGGACCCGAGCTGGCAGAGTGAAAGAGATTGACGTCCCCTGGCCGGTGCAGCTGCGGACTGAGACCCAGCCGCCATGGTTCTCGATGATGCGCTTGGAGATTACGAGACCGAGTCCAGCGCCCATACCCTTCTGAAGTCTGCTTGGAGTAACCTGTTGGTAAGGATGGAACAAGCGGCCAAGTTCGGCCTTAGAGATGCCGCACCCAGTGTCTTGTACCGAGACGGTCACAAATTTGTCGGATGATGCAGGGCCCCCTTCCAATGGCTCGCTGTCGGTGCCTGTGAGTCTTGGAAAGTCGATCAGAGCATCGCTCAAGGCGGAATCGCATACGCTGACGTGCACAGAACCCTTTGGTGGGGTGAACTTGAACGCATTGTTCAAAAAGTTCGCCAAGACCTGCTCGATTCTTGGGCCATCACCATCGACAAAGGCAGTTCGACAATTCTCCGATGAGTTGGTGTAAGTGAGATTGATGTCCTTCATGCTCGCAGCTACCTGGGACTGAAGAACCGCATTTTGAACAACGCTGTTCAAGTTGATCGAGGTCTTTTCCAGATTAAACATCCCGTGCTCAATGCGAGAGAGGTCAATCGTGTTGTCAAGCACACGCCTCGCTCGATGCACACTGGAAACGATTACATCCATCATCTGTGAAAAGTCGCTAGATTGACCAGCTACCTCCACGAGGTCCTCCAAGCGCTCAAGGCCTAGGCTGATGGTGTTGAGAGGGTTCCTAACTTCATGGAGAATGTAAGACAGGAAATCTGTTGTCGTTTGAGCACGGTCACTTGCATTGATTTGCTTGACGTCTTTAGAAACGGTCAATTTGCCGCCTTTGTGCAGCTTTTTGTCGACCTGAAACGGTGACATTGGAGGTTTGAGACATAATTCCGGAGCACCCGATACTTCGGAGAGTTTCGACTGCACGAAAGCAAGCTTCTTTTCGCCCGAGACTTCAGCAATGCAGAGCAAAGACAGACGGGTGGAGAAAACCTTGGAGTCGCTAGAGCAGGGATTCTCGGCCCGATCGAACGCAAGCGCCATCTGCTTCTCGCTCAAAGGCTCCGAAACGTTTTGCACTGCTCTCACAAGCGACAAGACCCAGCTGTGTACTTTCTCTGCATCTTTGCAGCCGCTCCACAGCATCGCTCCGCGTCCCACACCCATTCTCGCCTCAAGGTCGCCAATGGCATTCGACACGACGCCTCCATCCATGTCTACCAAAAACATACACGACTCGTGAAACGATACTCTCCGCAGCACATGAAACACGTGAATTGCGTCTTGAACGTCCATCCTCAGCAGTGACCCGTCGTACCCAAAAGGCATCGCCCTCAGCTCCTTCAGCTCGATCTGATTATTGGGGATCCCGACAGTCTCATCAGAGCAGTACTCCATCGCCTCATCGCCAGCGCTCGGGCATGCGTCTTCACACTCTTCCAGCAGCCCCTTCTCCAGGCTGGGAAGCTCTTCCAGTCTTTTCGCCGCCATTTCCGCAGCCTATACCGAGAAAAAAAAAAATAGCGCCTCGCGCACTAATATACCGACCGACTGGCGCCAACGTACGCCAGCGTGCCTGCCTCTGCCGCGCCCGCGGACTTTTTTTCCTTTTCTTCTTTGCTCGCCTTCTCTTTCCCCCGCGTACCCCTCTCGTACGCCACCTCCCTTCCTTCTCCTGCTTCCGGCTGCCCTAGATGGACTAGCAGCTCTTTGCCGATGGCGCCGCGGCGAGCCCTGCCCTCTGCAACCCTCTTCCGCACTGACAAACGCCTGGCCGAGATCCGCTCGGCGGTCTCCAGCGGGGACTTGAGGTTAGGTGCGCGCGTATGCTCCTGGCTCGCTATTCGCCGGTGAATGAGGAACTTGCTCTGTAGTGAGGGGAAGGAAAAGAGAGGGAGAAGAGGAAGAAGGAGAAAGTGGGGGAGAGAGAGACAGAGAGAGAGACAGACAGAGAGAGAGACGGAGAGAGACAGAGAGAAAAGGGAAAGGGAAAGAGAAAGAGAAAGAAAATGAGAGGGAGATGGTGAGAGAGGGGGGGCAGAGAGGGAGGAGAGGGAAGGAAGGGTTTTCATTTTAGTGTTTTACGTAAAATAACGCTTATGGTCCTGGGTGGCGACATGTGCGTGTTTAGGAAGAAAAACAATTCCCCGATCTGGTTGTAGCTTAGAACTTAGATGGACTTATGAGGGCGGAGAGAGAGGGGCGGGAGGAGATGTGAGGGGCCCTCCGTGGGGGAGCTTCTCCCTCACAACTCAGATGGCAATCAGTCTGCCCTCAATCGCCTGATGCCTCTAAATTTCTGAGTAAATTGTTAGTGGTGTGGCAGTTTTTTCCTTCTTGGGGAACGCTATTGTTCTGTCTGAGCGTACATTAGCTGCCAGTAAGTGTAGGGGACTGACTAATCGCCGTTGGAGTTTGTCACCCCTCTTCTACGAATAGACTAGTATCAGAACGTCTTTCGCAACAGAGGATTGTGGGAAGTGCTATACAGAATGCATAACAAACGGCGGTCACGGTTGAAAATAGTAACATATCCTACTTTTCACGTGCAAGGCACTAAGCAGATTATGGTAGGGGAAACCATTCGTTGATTTGTATCGATAATGTTCTTCACACTACTTGGAAAGTAGGATACGGTAAGGCTACCTTCCAACAATGTTATTTCAGAATTCAGATCAAGTTACTGCAATTGCAGGAAGTATTTAATCATTGATAAATGTGAGGCTAACGCTTACGCGAGTGTTGACGTTCAGTCGCAGCCCAAGAAAAGAGACCTATTATTGTCTTTCAGAAATTTATGAATTAACTGTAAATCACGTGAAAGTTTTTTTGGTTAAAAAAACAAATAAGGAATTGTGGATGCGTGGACCGCAAATGTCCGCACGACACGTTGCGACGGGATGCAAAATTTGGCAAGCACTTGGAAACGAACCTGGCTTCACCTGGGACGCCAATTGTCGATTCTTCAAGAGTCGTTAGTAATGACGCTGTTTATGGTAAAAAATCTGTTCTGACATTCTGTTCATTGATTGATGATGATTGATGATTGATCATCAGTTCTGACAGTGAATTCTGTTTTAAAATTCTTTAAATAAATGATTGATTTAAAAGAGAATGAGGACAAAAAGAGGTGCGCGCCGCAATGTCGCAGTTCCCGATCCCTCAAATCAGAGTCCCCGCTTCGACTAGGCTTTGATTTCAACGGGTTTGCTCACCCAACCCGGGGTTACAGCTCGCTCAGTTCCGGCGGAGACGAAGGTCTATCGGGCGACGAAGGACACTGTCAGTGGGTATCTGTAACCGTTGCCATAGCTCGACGGTTCGAGTCGAAGACTTAGGCTGGCAAGTCTGGCAAGAATAGACAGCCCTGCAGGATCTCCGTAAATATGCAACCCACTTCCGAATCGAAGCAAATCGCGCTGCCGTTTGTGATTAGACCGAACTTGTGGCATGCTGGTAACGCTGAGCCAGACGCGCGGAAACACAAAACAAAACCTCAGAATCGGAATCTGCGAGCCCATCAAAAACCAACAAGGAGCAACCTCTCGATATTAAAAGCCCACACATCTTATGTAGGAATCGTTTATCTCGACCGTCCACAGAGTTCACGAACCTGGGAAACCTGGGAACAAGTCGAGAATTGGCACCGGAAAACAATTTTAAATAAAAGAATTTTAAACAAAGATGTTTTCCTTTTATTGACCTATCAGATGTAAAAGCTTCCCTTCATTGGGTAGCGAACGTCATCGCAGAGCCCACCCCGACTACACCAAGCTCCGATAGAACAAAATTTTTGAAGGGGAAACTCGACAGAAACATACAGGGGTTTTCAACCATAAGACACAAAACATTGATCTCCAGCTCTTTGCGCTCATCGGGTTAAAAGATGTACGTGTCCTGAGTTACCTTTGCCTTTTCTTCATCATCGTATTCGTCCTCAGTTTTAAACTTGGTAAAAGTCACGAAAAAGCCAACGAAGCAAAACAACGAGGCCAGTATAGCCATAATGAGGCTTGGCCCACTCGACGTAACGACGACTTCCTCCCCATTGATGTACCCATTCGTCGTACCATCGCATGATCCAAGATTTTTCGAGTCCACTTCCACGAACCCGTATCCGGTATAAATGCCAGCATCCATGCACACGGCTTCTGCGTTGCTCTTGAAGTCAAGTGTAAAGCTAAAGATCCACACCAATAAGGAGAACGCGAATGCAACAAAGGTAAAAATCCTTGCAGGTAAAACTTTCTCGACGCAGGAAGAAACAAACAGACTTGCAATGAGGCAAAATACGGTTCCGGCAGCGCAAACCTGCATCACACGACGCTTCGGGTCATTAAGCACATCTTCCGGAAAGAATAGAGAGTTCAGGCCATCCAGGATCTCATCTTTGCTCGACTGGACTTCAGTCTGGTCTACTCCCTTAAAGAGCACAGTGTCATCTGAACCAAGAAGCGTCCATTTCTCCAAGAAGACGTTGTTGCCCAACGACAACAGAGCCGTCGAGTCGCTCGCGTAGTACGTGAACTTTATCCACAGCGGCGTCGCGTACGCTGCCATTGCAAGCAGTAGCGCGAGGCAGTTCGCACAGTTGATCATAAAATACCGCCCCATCCTCGCAACTTTCAGAGACAACGAGACTTTACTTCGGCGTCGCAGAGCCCCGCGTGTTCGAGCTTACTTTCCCCGCGCCTTCCGTGATCAATCAAGCCCGTCTGCTCCCACGCCTTCGCACAGCCCTTGCGTCCAACTTGACACTGGTGCGCACGTGCGCTGGGTATGCACCAAGTATCCCTACAATTATCCATACACATAGTTTAACAACACTGGCGAAAAAGGCACCCCGCTATGACGGGTGCTACCACCATTCACTACCCTTCGCTCTCATTGGGCGAAAGTAATACGACCATGTCCTATGAGTTGACTTTTGGCCCGCGAAGTGCTTAGTTCACTCCACAACGTGTGCACCGAAGGTTCACTTAGGAATAGATAGATAGATTGATTGATTGAGATAAGCTCTGGCTAGCTAGCTAGAGTAGCTCCAGAGCAAGTAGAGAAAGTAGAGATCGAGCTCAAAGAGGATCCTGAGCTGGCACGATCTGGCAAGTCTGGCTGCCAAACGAAGCCGTGAGATCTTGTGCCGGTTGTGAGTATGTACGTACCAGGTACTTAGTGGTGAATACTGTGTACGTACTGGGCCAAAAGATGTGAACACAGGGCCAAAAGATGCGAATACAACATGTGCAACTCTAAGGGAGATGATTGATTGACACTTTCGACCTTTTTATTCTTTTTTTTACGTTCATTGTTCATGAACAATGAACGTGAATGGACGCCACGAAACAGAGAAGTATCTTCTCGATATAATTCTCGGTAAAAACAGCGAGCTTGCGAGTATACGCAGCAGTGTAGAGTGTTAGATGCAGAGAGGGCGCGTGGCGGAGGAGAAGAGTGGGAAAGACCGGACTTTCACCTCACGAGAGAAGAGAGCAGGGGCTGTCCAGCCAGTAACAGGAGTCAGCATAGTCAGCATGCAGAGCTTGAGGGTGATCGCAGGTTTGTCAGGAGCGTTGGCAATTGGCTGTGGGGCGTTTGGCGCGCATGCGCTCAAGGGCAAGGTTGATGACTACATGATCTCAGTGTGGCACACAGCATCAACTTACCACTTGGCCCACTCTGTGGCACTCTTGGCCCTGAGTCAGGGGAGCGGCGGAGTGAGCAAAGCTACCAATAGCATGGCATCCAAGCTCATGCTTACCGGAATTGTGCTCTTTAGTGGCAGCTTGTACGCGATGGTCCTCACAGGGAACAAGAAGCTCGGAATGGTCACCCCAATTGGAGGCTTTGCGCTCATGGGAGGCTGGCTTGCTCTTGTAATGTGAAAAAAGTTAAGAGGCAACGTTTGAAATGGTTCGATTACCAGCAAGTATTGTACAACAAGAAACTGATCATTTTTCCTCCTTGCTTTCCGGCAAGAGCGCTTCTTCAGGCGCCGAATTCTTCTTTGCATTCGCAGGGACTGAGAGCTTGCGAGGAATTTCTAGCGTCGAGCTGCTCTTAGACCGAACCTCTGGCTCGACTTTCGACTCTGAATTTGTCAGGCTCTGTGAGCTAGACAGCTTTGTATTCTTGAATACTTGGGTGGAGCCAATTACTTCGGGTTTCGCAGTTCGCGCGCTATCGGAGAGGGCACTCTCGTTCGCGTTTTCCTCGGCCTGGTTTTCACAGTCCTTTTGGAGTTTCGCTGCTTCTCCTTGTTCTTCTCCTTCTTCTTCAGCGACTTGGTCCCCGCCTTGTCCAGGCTTGTCAATGTGCTCCTCTTCACCGTTGTGAGTTCCAAGACTTGGGGCCCGCTCTCCCTGAGCATTCGGCATACTCTCGCCGTCCCCTTTTTCTGCTCTCTCTCCCCCGTCGTCCCCTCCGACTTTCTCCTCTTCACGCTCCTGGGCCTCGTTTTCACTTTGGGATCGCGGAGAGCAGAGAATTGTCCTTCCCGGAGTGTACGGCAACAGCCTTTCCGTGGATCCCAATGAGTCGAGCTGTGCCTCCAACAAACCGGCAAGATCAGGAACGGGCGAAGCAATAGACGGCGAAAGTAGATCCTCCTCGAACGGTATTTCTTTGAACTGCCATACGCTTGTCCCCGTTAGCATATGAAAATAATACTCTCTATTTTGAGACTTGGAATACGCTTTTGTCCATCCTGGCGGGAGTACCTGCGGCGCCAGTTCTTTTTCGGAATAGACCATAACATCTTCGAGCTTCCAGACACTGACACCGAGCTGAGGATGGAAGAAATACTTCTTCCCTTTGCTCTTTGAAAATTCCCGGCTCCAACCATTCGGGAGTGGCCCATCCTGCACCTCATAATTTTCTCCTTCGTCTTCTTCCAAGTCGCCGGGCACTTCCCCTTTGTCTTCTTCCGCTTGGTCTCTGAGCCGCTGTTGCCCTCCCTCTTCTCGCTCTCCCGCTTCGACATCCAGCTCCCTAAAACTTTTCGCTTTGGCCGACACATCCGAAGCCCCTTTTAAAAGTTGTTCGTCGCGACGTTTGCTCTGAAGAACTCCCTTTTCTGTTGCCTGTCGTCGCGCTTGGGAACCTCGAACATGCGCCTGAATGGCAATCGCAGCTTCCTTCTGGGCCTCCCGCTCGAGCTCCTTAAAGTCTGCAGAGTCCTCGATATCTTTTGGCGAGAGCGGCGCATGTTGCTTGCTCTGATTGGTGTGTGCTTGAAGCTTTTTTCTCCTCTCCATACCTTGCTTTGCAAATCGCGACAGTCGCATTTTATGCTCCTTTGTCCTCTCCAACATCTTGAGTCTTTGCTCGTCTCGCATTCGGTCCAGACGCTCCAATGTCTCCTTGCGCCGCTCAAGCCTTGTCTTGCCCCCGTGATAGTAATAATGCCACAGGGATTTGGATGGAAGGAGGGTGTCCGTCTGCCCCGTGATTGGTTTGTACCTGTTCTGCGCCGAGAGTTTGGTGTCCTTAGGAACTGGTCCCCACACGGCCCTTTTGTAGAATTTGTCAACGCGATTTTTCCACTGTCCAAAATTCTCCGGGTTCTTGAACTCTGCTTCGCGCATTTTGCGTGCTCGGAGAATCCGCCACGCGCGCCCTTGCTCGTCTGTCATGTCCATAGCTTTCTCCACGATACCAGGGTCTATGAACAATGGCAGGTTCATCGAGTTTGACGTCTTCACTTTCATCTTTTTCCTCCACGCTCCTTCCTCGCTCGCAGCGTCCGCCTTGAATGGCCCTCCCAGCGCCGCAGACATCATCACCGGACTCTGTCTCCCGCTCCCGGGCGACCCCATGGGAGGCGGCGCCAGCTTGCCCATTTCCGCCTCTCCTCTCTTGCGCCTGTTAGAGCTCAAATGCAAATGTAATCTTCTCCGCGTCTGTGAGAGAGTGAGAGACAAAAGTCTGCGATAGCCTCGCCCTTTGGATTGCCTTGTTGATGTCCTCGCTGAGGACAACTTGTTCGTTCTGCTGAACGCTGAGAAAACGTTGAAAAGAAAGAATAAGAAAACTGAACTGGTGTTGACAGTGAGTGTTGACTGTGAGTACTCGAGTAACAGAAATATTTATTTCTAAATTTACCAGTTCCAAAAAAATAGAGTTGACGCTATCCGTTAACACCCTGACTGAGCCAGATCAACCCCACCTGCGAAACCCATACAAAGGCACAATTCTCTGTTCGCTGAATCCCAGATTAGCGAGATTAGCGAGATTAGCGAGAGGCATAGCTGTTCCGCAATGTGTAGTGGTACAGTTCTCCCTGGCATCTACTAGTGCGCGCGGACCATGCGGAGAAGTCCTCGAGGACACCTGAATTGAGAGTCAGGCGGAGTATTAAACTTGTACTGAGGGCAAAACGTGGACTTTATATATAAAGTGACCAACCTTTGCGGGTGAGCAGAGTGGCGCGCATTGAAATCGAGCGGGAAATCATCTCGTCATTTTATTTTAATTTTTTGAAGGACCTCAAAAGTTTGGAGTTGAGGAGGTGGGCACTTTGACAAGATGCTAGCCAACGCATCAGCGCAGAAGAGCTCGAGAAACCCTGTCGCGGGGGTGATCAATAAGGTGTTGGCGCGGTCTGACGGTGAGCTCCTGGCGAGGAATCCGTCGAGCTTTGCTTCCGTCGCAACACAGAGCCAGCTGAAACAAGTGGTACAGAACCTGCAAAAAATGTAGGTTGAAATGCTGTCGAGGAGAGAGGAGAGAGGAGGGAGGCAAGGAGAGTATGTGGATCGAGTTGAGGAATTAATTTTTTGTTGGTCGAGAATTTCTGACTTTTTTGTGCTCCATTCTCACAATGATGTAATCTCCTCATCGCTACAGGGGCTATACAGTGTCTTCGAGTGGGACTAAACTCGCATTGGCGTCCGCGATATGTAACGTGGCAAGCAACGGAAGCAATGTATCTGCACAAAAGAGAAAGTTGCCTTCCAATCCGCCGACTCAATCGTCAAATAAAAAGTACGCTTATGGCAGTCCTCCTTCCGGACACAGCAGCTCTGCTGGCTACTCCCTGCAGCCAACACACGAGAACATGCACCCACCGGTATTTGCAAATTACGTCGACGCGCACCACGTTCCGGACTATGGCACCGATCTCCCTTTTGAGAACGTATTAACGAAGTGGCAGGAGGAAGAACCAAGGTCAAATGATGAGGCTAAAGCAGAACCGGTCCCTTTCAGCAGTCTTGAGCCGACGTCTGCAGACGAGGAGGCAAAAGTCAACGCGTTGTGCAGGCTGGGTTTTTCACGCTACAAAATTTTGGAAACCCTTCGAAGCTGTGACGGCGACGCTAACTCGGCAAGATGCAATCTATACCAAGAATTACGAGACTTGCAGGATGCGGACATCATGGACAAGGTTGCTCTCCAGTCGGAGGACACCGGAAGAGTGGACAAAGAAAGGGCGAAGAAGGAGCAAGATACATTTTTGAGCTATTCCGACGTGTTGCAAGATGGCACTTTCAGGTCCTCAATCTTTCTCGACGAAAAACTCGGCCTCGAGCCTCTTCGCAAAATTTTGACGGTACAAAATGACGGCGTCTTCGACTTGACTGACCAGGACCTGCGCGAAGACTGCCTGTGCCTGTTGAAGCTCGAAGTGGATTCGATCAGGTGGTACGGGCTGACTCCATGTGCATACATGTATACTATTGCATTGCGACTCCGCAATTCTTTTTCGGAAGAAACCGTGAGAGAGGAAATCAAGACTCTGAAGAAAATCGTGTATGGCATGCCCGAGCGTGCAGGGGAGATTCCCAAGCCCTTTTTCGACGCAGTCGCGCGGTATCCACTCGAGAAGTTGAAGGCCATGTCCACTTCAGCGCATAGTGCCATACAATTGTACCGTCCCGACGCCAGTGCTGACGGCGCTGTTGAGGTTGTTGCGAAAACCACCTCCAACAACAAGGACAAGGTCATACTAGACCTGACTCTATGATCGCTTTTCGGTCATTGAACCCGCAAGCACACGACCGCGACCAGGTACATTCTGTTGTTTTCGATTTCTATTTCACAGTCAGCATGCATCACACATCACCTTCTACTCACCAGCAAAAGAATGTAGAGTTTAGATTCATTAAAAGTACGCAACACCCACGCTCCCTGCCCACCCTTCGCACACGCTGCTCGCAACCATAAAAAGACGGCGACCAAAGCCGAATTCTTCCTCCGGTCCCATCGAGCACGATATTATGCTACGGCGATGACTGGCCTTTTCCAATACCCACCCCATTGATGCGCTGCTTCCTTGTGCTGCAAGAGACCACCTTTCGCCCCAAACCCAGAGCTCTCCAGAGCTCTCCATCGATCCATCGATTCGTGGACCCATCGACACCATCGACCCATCAATCTCACGTATTCCATCAAGGTAGTTCTACTCGCAGCTAGCTCGTCAGCTACCAAACCCCCCACGTTCCCCAAGTACAACTTTCAATCTTTTGTCTTGATTGTCTTGATTGTCTTGATCTTGAAAAGCAACACATTTGCCATGGCCTGACGACAGTGAAGCCACGGCCAGTCAGTCGTCAGTCCCCATTGGCGCACCATGGAGAGGTCGGAAGGTGTCCCCGCGGACCCTGTCCCCGCCGCAAGTCCCCCGGCCTCCTCCATCTCCTCCACCCCACCCCCACCACCACCACCACCACCACCATCGCCTCGCCCACGTCCGCCTCCACAGCCCCTGCTGTCCCCACGGTCCCCGCGGCCCCCGCACCTGCAGCGAGTCCCACGCCGACAGCGTCCGCGGGCCCCTCAAGTGCCCCAAGTGTCCCAAGTGTCCCAGTCGTCCCGACGAGCGTCCCGGGCGCGCTGGTCAGGGTAGCGGAAGGGCAGGAGCTCCTGCAGGAAGCGGAGGGCGCGGCCGAGGAGAGGCGCGCGGACGCGGACAAGGGGGGCGAGGGCGAAGCGGAGAGTACGCGGGAAACGGCGGAAGGGAAGAAAGATGCTGCGGCGGCGGACGATGCAGGCGAAGACTCGGGCAGGAGCCCAGCATCGGAAGAGGAGGCAAAGGCGGTGAAAGAGGAGAAGGACAAGGAAAAGGAGAAAGAGAAGGACAAGGAAAAGGAAAAGGAGGGGGAGGTGGAAAAGGAGAAGGAGAAGGAGAAAGAGAAGGAGGAGCCGGCGGTGGAGCAGCAGAAGGCCGACAAGGTGTTCGTTTTGACGAGCCACAACAGGAATGACTTCAAGTCGGAGCTGGTGCTCAACCCTGCGCTTTTCCCGAACATTGCGGTGGGAGACTACGTGGAGGTGTACCGCCCGAGCGCTCCGAAGCGCGTTCTGCTGCAGCAAGTGACGTCGCTTGACCCGATCCGAGGGAACATTCAGATTAGTCTGCTCAAATCCATCACCAAAAACCCGGCGTTCCAGCTCGAAACCTTTCAGCCTGTGGTAGTGCGCAAGTGCGATCCGAGCAAATATGCTTTGAGTTATGTTGAGATTACTTTCAAGGATCAGTACGTGTCGCAAGGGGAATTTTGGAGGTTTCGTGATGCGATGCGCGAAAAGAGCTGCTACATCGGCCAAAAGGTCACGGAGTGCGGAATTAACGCCAGCATAGATGAGATGCTCACCCGGGGAAATAAGGCCGTTGCTTGTGGCGTTGTGCGCGACTCAACAAAGTTTATCTTCCGCTCTTGCTCGGCAAGATTGTTCTGGTTAGTACAGATGAGTAAAGAGATGTGGAATTTCGCTGAGGATGGAGACTTGTACTTTGAGAGATTCTTGAACAGGTTTGTCACGGACGTCTTCGAAAAGTGGACCGCTAGAGGCATGACACACCGCCTGACAGTCGTTTACTTTACCAGAACATATTACAATGTTGAGCCCCCTCCGGGAACACCTGCCGTACGCTTGGACTACGATGGCAGGAGCTACACGGATCTGTATCACACCGTCGTGGAGAATGAGACCAGGCCAGACTGGGGCTCCCTGAAGATACTTATGAAACGCGAATTTCATGCTTTTCCGAAAATTGCTGGCTGGGAAATCCCCACTGAATTTTACGGGCCCAACTCGCCCGCATCCAACTCACAGGGGCGCGCGTTTTCCTTTGACGGATTCCAGGATGTTAACCTGGCTCCACAAAACCTGAGCAAGTCGCCCCCGGATAGCTTTGGAAGCGACATTTTTGGTTCTAGACCCTCTTCTCCAGCAAAACTAACCAGAGGTTCTAGCGAGGAAAACGGGCGACAAAATCTCGGCTCCGGCCCATGCCACGGACTTCCAAGCACCGCTCAGGAAGGCAACTGTCTTGAGGCTATCAATTTGTGTCTCAATATTCTCGACAAGCATTACATGGATCGCGACCTGATCCGAACTGGTCAGGCAATGGTGCTCATCACTGCAGGTAACGGAGTGTTTGAGGTGGACCGCGGTCTCACGACCATTACGAAGCAAAGGATGATGGACAATGCGATCGGATGTGACTTTGTGAGCCTTACACGTGCGCCTCTGCACGTCGCACCGCTTTTTGTGTACAAACCTTCCAGAAGTAAGGTGGATATCTTTGACAGAGTTCACCCTTTTGCAGCACAACACTTGTACAAAGTTCTGCAGGCAGATCTTGCTGCCGCGGACGAGGAAACAAAGGTCGGACTCTATGCTAACCCTACCGGCCAAATGATGTCGGCTTCGATTCCAGTGTCACTGGACTCGGCAAAGACCCCTGCCTTTGGGCAGCATGGCACTGTCCTTGCAGCGACAGATGCTGACGTTGCCACTGAACAGGAGCTTCAAATGCTGGCGAATCCTGTTTTTAATATTCCGCACTGGATTCATCTGAGCTTTCCCTATCACAAGGCGTCCACGCGCGCCGCACTGAACGTAGATCACTCCCATGATGACGTTCTTCAGCATGGGCTTGCTGCCAACTATCAGCTGGGATTAGACAATCACCTGGCCAACAACAACTGGAATATCTGGAAAGCTCAGCTGCGTACCTCGGGAACCTACTCAGTTGGGGAACAGTTTGAGCCTCTTCCGTTCAACCGAATGTATGACCTCACCGAGCCTTCTCGTAGCAGTCTCCCGGTTGCGCTCATCAGCCAGCTGTTTTGGGGCGATGTCGGGGCGGGAAACAACATGGATGCGAAAATGCCATTTCTCCATCGGGTTCCGCCGCGGACGATCATGAACCCATGGTACCCTTTAATGAGAAACCTCACGGGTTTATACCAAGCAACAGATCATCCTTCGGATACGTCGAGCAGTGATAAGAAGCGATCGAAGCCCAAGCTGGCATTTGACGACACCATCGAAGATTCGCCAAGCTTGAACGCGATGCTACCTGGCTTTTATGCTTCGAAGGACAACCCATACCAGATTGCTTCGTACACTGGGTCAAGCTTAGCCCATGATTCAGGCACGGACAACATTGAAAAACCGGAACAGTCCACCGAGACCCCCGGGACCGATCGCTCGCGAGGCGTTACTCGTGATGTATCTATGCTTCCTTTCCCTCCACAGCCTGAGAACGGAGTGTTGCGAAACAAGATTCCAAGGCAAAAGCTAAAAAATCTCGGCATCTATGACCTGAGAAAGGTCAACTCGGTTGACTTTTCAAGACTGGAAGTACAGCAAGCACAGCAACAGCAGGCATCACAGCTAGGCAGTGACAAGGATAAGTCTCCCGAAGTCCCTACAAAGATGTTTAAGGATTCCAACTCGTCAAAACGCTCAGCGGTTCCATCGAGCCTGACTTTACCCAAGTCGCACATACACGCACTTGCGAATAAGTCGCAGCCCCCTGGACTGAACTGGTCTGATCGCCTTGCCGATGATATGGAAAAGCACGCGAACTTTGACAAATGCGTGTTCAGGAGGCCGATCGTCGCACAAAGACAGCCCATCCCAGATCTTGGCGGTCGTCGCCAATCGTCCAGGAGCTCAAGCTCTGTCAACCTGCGGCCCTCCAAATCCTCGCTCTCTTTTTCTTTGCGAAGTGGAGAAACTGAAAGGGACGTGCGAAAGGCACGTAGTGGTAGTTTATTAAGCGCAAACAGTGGCGAGAGCATGCAGGACGAAGGTTTTGATGGAGATGCAAAACCAGCCAAACCAGTTGCAACAAGAACCCTTGGCTCGATGGCCGGCAAGAATAGTGAAATGTACAAGGATGGGAAAATCCTCGGCTATCTCAACGCGGCCACCAGCCCTGTCAGCCCCCAACCGCAGCACCAAGCTGGCGCAAGCAATCAGCAACCGGCGCCCTCCCCACATCCCGCCTTGCCCTTCTCGAACGAATCCATTGGCGGGGCATCAAGTGGTGAGCCAGCCGAGCTGAACAGGAAGGGCTCCTGGCTTTCAAAGTCCTTGGAGCAAACTAAAAGTTTGCTCTCCTGGGACAAACGGGGCGCGTTCGGGCCAGGAAGAAAAGTCGATCTCCCGCGGGACGCTCTTTCTACAGTAAGCTCAGCCTCTGGGCTCTCCAGCCCAGGACTTGATCCTGTTACAGAAAAGCTCTTTGAGTCGGTTTATGTCCCTCAAAGCACCGATTCAGACAATAGGGAACACGGGCGTGACCGCAATTGGTTGGAGCATGGCGATAGTGCAAAGTCTGCGCACCCCCGCGAGGCCATGGCAGCTGGTGATGAGGGGAGCAGGGTTTTGAATCTGTTTGCCTCCGCTCAGAAGAACCAGGCGCAGGGCGGGCGCCCATCCGCGGGGTCAACAAAGCATAATCTCTCGCTGACCCGACAAAACTCGATAGCCACGACGGTGTCGTCTTCAACTGCACCAAACGGCACTTATTCGATCGTTGCGCACATCAATCCGTTTGACTGGAGCGTATTCACGTCACAACTGTACCAGCAGAGGCTTACTCACAACCGAAGGAGGTGGTCGCACCTCTTTCCAACAGGCCGTTTTGATGATGAAGGCAAAGGAGTGCGCGTTGAAGACTTTGACGACGATGACGAAGACGGTGCCACGCTTGTGGACGGAGATGTTGAGAGTTCTGACGATGAAGACGAAGTCATTCCACTCACCATCGAGTCCTTCAAACTCAACTGGAAATCGCTAAAGTCTCCTGGCATCCTCCCTCTGACTACTGACTATTTTCCTGATCGCGCGGACTTGGCTTGCAACTTTCGTGAAAATTTTTATTCTCTGACATTACCTGAAGCTCCCGGAGACTATGGCTATGCTGATCATGAGGACCTGATTCATGAGATGGTGTGCCAACGACTGTCTCAAGACTTCCAGCTTTTGGTTGAAACACGACAGGGCAAGGGTGGTCACACCTTCCATAAAGAGGGCTCGATCGACGAGCGACCGCGATCGCCGGGGTCCAAATCATTCAAGCGCACGACGAGTACACAACAATCCGTAGATTTGGGCGCAAGTACGGAAAGCGTTTCGGACAAGGCTGCTTTGTCCACGTCGCCTCGTCAACAACGCTTCTCCTCACCGCTGCTAAAGTCCATGAGTAAATCTGGCTCTGTGCCGTCATTTTCTCTTTATGACCAGCAGAGACCTGCAAGCAAAGGTGGCCGTGGCGGTCCTCCTACCGAAAGCAGACCAACGAACGAGAGAGTACCTTGGTGGCAAGCGAATCGATCGGGTACACGAGCCTCGCAAGCCAAGGCATCAAGCTCAAATACGATCACCATTCGCCCTTTTGGGTCTGCGAGGGCTAAAGGAGCCTCCTCGTCCTCAACCGCAAATAATTCTCTTGGGGAGCGCGCAAGCGTTCCTCAGGTTTCATCGAGCGTTGGCCTTTCGCAGTCATCAGGAAGCTCAAAACGACTTTTGCGAATGTCAAATCGAAACAAGGGCCAGGCACTCTCTACTCCACTGGAAACCGTGCAAGAGCAGCATGGAGAGTCTGAGGGTCGAACCAGACTATCAAGCGCCAACTCGCTCGAAGGAAAGGCGGACCTTGTAGGGAAGGTTGATGGCGAGGATTCTGAAGACAAGCAGGATGCGGGGGAGGAAGAGGTTGTAGAGGAGGAAGGGGATGACGTGCCAAGGTTCAGTCGTCAAAAGCAGGTGGGGATGAAGACCAACTATACGTTGACGATGGGACACCAAATTCATCAATTGGAGTATAATCCGGCGACGCGTGAAGTGAAGGTTAAAATATCCGTGCACCATAATTTTAGCCTTGGAACCGAGAAACTCTGGCCGTATCAGTACTTGTTGTACGATCGAACCGAAAAGATCACTGCACCTGTGCAGCTCCAGTTTACGAGCAAAGTGCCATTCTATGCCTGGAATCGACTTGATTACATGGTGTGTGGCTACGGCGAGGATTTTGCTCTCATCGATCGCTACAGGAGAATGATGTTTATGATCCTGCCCACCTCTCGTTGGGGCGCCAAAGCGAAACGCAGGGAGGGAAGCGGCCGAGGCTATGCGCTAAGTACCGAAACCGTTTTCGTGACGGGAAAAGCACCTCTGCACCAAACCGTACCTAGCAATGCCGCGGCCGCGGCCACGCCTGGGAAGGGAGGTGCACCTGATCGATTAAAATCTCCGAGTACGTCGTCCCTAGCCTCATTTAGCAGCTCCCTGCCCCCAAATGCATCCCTCGCTGGAGGTCCCAGAAGCGCGTCTCCTCCGGCTTCTGGAAAGACCACGACTTCCACAGCCAGCTCTGGCTTTGCTGCCGACACGAATAGTCTTGGTGGAAGGAAGATGAGGCGTTTCGGTTCAGCAGCAATGGTGACTACTGGCTTGGACAGTCCAAGCAGTTCACTTCAGTCGGAGGCGAGCTCAGTTGCAAGCGGCACTCCAAAGTGGACATCTAGGCCGGGCGATCTGTGTTCGGACGTCGCCGACTCTCATCACCGCCCTGATTATGTAGAAGGCTCAATGGATGACTGGGTCGTGCAGCGTATTAGCATGGAAGAAGAAGAGAAGAGCGTCAAGGGCTTCCAAAAATTTATTGAATGGGTCGAGGCGAAGACATCGAAAACTCTCAACATTGCAATCAAGAGGAGATTCAGTCGAGTAAAGGTTCCTAAACCTCCTCGGGCGGTCCAGTCTCCTCCCACGCCGAGAGACGATACCGAACGTGAGAGCTTGGCCCAGAATGGCGCGGAGGCTTTGAGGGACCATCCACAAATTGTGAACGAGGCCAAAGTAGAGACTGACGAGCAGGAGAGCGATAGCTTTGAGATCGTGACAGATGATACCGTGCTCGAGGGCTTTCCAACGAAGACCAAGTCTGTCAAGGTCGAGATACAATCTCGAAGCACGGGCAGGTACGAATGGCTGGTCCTGCAATATGACAGCATCTACACCCCATACCAGGGCTACCACATGGAGGTGCAATGGATGGTCGCTGCGGGAGTGTCCGTCCAGAACTTTGTCAGTGCGCTCTCTCGCAAAGCCAAGCAGGTTGGCCTAAATTTTCAGCAGATCCCCGAATACTGCCGGTCGACTGCTTTGGGATACAACATCAACCGCCGCGTGCCTCACCCGTTTGTGCTACCAAAGGAGATCTCTTTCACCGTAGACATGATGCGCGATCAGTGCTTTCGAGACTTGCTGGCACAAACGCTGCAGGCAAAGTGCGAGTACGTCTTGGATTCCATCTTTGTTCAAAACAAGATGGAGGACACCAAGTGGCACACCTTGGTCCACAAAGAGGGCTACGGGTTTGTGCACTTTTCTCCTCGCGGGGTGGAGTTCTTGCAGAACCGCCTCATGGCCACCCCGACCATGGCATCGCACATCTACGAGACCGGCCTCCAAGCATTCCGCGACACAAAAGAGGTTTCCACGGTTCTCAACATCGCATATTCTATCGTGTGCGATATCTTGAACGAAGCTATTCCCGAGTAAAGCGTGACCATCAATCTTCCACATCTTCGAACGCTTGGCTCGTTCTTGTCCATTCCACGCACCTCAATGCATGCACGTGTTGCGTTCCTGAAGCTTTTCTTTCATTCTGAGAGTATTTTCTAAAACCAAACTTTTGATCATCTTCTCACAATCCCACATTCTGCCAGCAGAAATAGGCGGTCGGGAAAGAAAACAGCTTCACCTCGAAGGTGGAAAGCCGTCCCTCTCCTCCCTTTACATAGCGCCGCTGTCGCCTGCATTGATGGGAAAGTAAAGTATAGAATGCAGCAGCAGCACCTGTAGAAATGTATGAAAGTGAATGAATCAATGAATCAATCTCTATCTCGATCAATCACTCAATCAATCAAAAACAAGAAAAATGTTGAATAGCAAGTGGGAGCTCAATCAATCAAAGCAAAAGACGGTAGACGTACCGTGTACAAGTGCACTAGTACCAGGTGCAAGGTGACTGAGTACACGTCACATTGGATCAAAGTGATCAAAGCATCAGAACATATCAGAACGGGTGTACTCGCCAGTAACGCCAGTAACGCCAGCAGGGAGGGGTGCCGGTCCTCGAGTACTGTTGGTAGTACACAGCTACATTACTGTGTGGTCACGCGCCCGCGCACCGTTGGTCCTCGCACGGAGACTAGCCACCCGCTAGGTGCCGCCCACCAGACAGACCAGCCTTGGCCTTTGGAGGTTGCAGACTTGAGGGATCTTTTGGGGAGGGAATAGGTATTTGGGGAACGGAGCACTAGGACGTAGGACGGCAGGGCAGCAAGGCAGCAAGGCACCAGGGCGGGCGCCAAGGTGGTGCCTGCGAGAGAGGCCTGAAGGGCGTTGGCGCAATGTTGCCCTTAACGAGCAGGGAAGATGCGCTTGGGTGAGTTTGGAAGTGGGCCGGTTGGAATGGATTGCGAGGCCGGTGACTGATGCGGAGTTTGATTCATTGTGTGCAGCAAGAGCGTGCCGCTGTACGCAGCATTTGGAGTTGCAAAGTGCGCGAGAACTGCCGGCGTGGTAGTGGCTGTGGAGCTGCTGGTGCACATGCCGGTGATGGTGTTTTGCTTCCTTTGTCTCGTGTTCGCAACCGCGGCCGTGGTTGCCTTGCAAAAGCCTTTTGCTGGGGCGAGGCGGCTCAGTAAGCAGCAGTGGCTGCGCGTGCTGATCAACGGACTGCTTTTGGCGGCCGCATGGGTTTTGTGGGCTAAGGGGCTGCAGGAATGCGGAGCACTGCGTACAGTGATTCTTGAGCACTCGCATGTGTGCTTTGCGGGATTACTCGGAACTTTTGTGCAAGGTAAGGCAGCTCATCGGCGAAAGCGATCGAGTCGCGGAGAGATGGTCTTCCTCGCTGGTGTGTCACTTTTACTTTACCACAGCGTCCAAACGGACGCTGGAAAGGCAGATCCTGGAGCCCTGGATGCGGATGGTTCAACAACAAGGTCGCCAACCCCAGCCGAGGCATCTTCTGTATCCGGGGTCATGGACGAGCTTGGCCTTGTTTGGGGAATTATTCTCGTGGTGGCTTCATCTCTGCTAGGCGCAGTGAGGCAAAAATTTGCCGCCAAGGTCGCCAAGGATATTGGCGGCGCAAAGAGGCTTCAGGCGCTTTCAATGATTGCGAGTGTGGTGTGCTTATCTCCACTCGTCTTCTTGGACCTCGTTGGCGAGGCTGTGTTGGGCGCGGACTACGACTACTCTGTGCTGTCCTTGAATACTCTGTTCAAGTGCTCTACTGTTGGTCTTCTGGTCATTGTCTTGCAATTTTACTCAACATCCATAGGCTCTCTATACCTGAAAGACTCGATCTGCAATTTGATTGGGTTGGTGACCTCGTTTGTGTTTGCGCTGATTCTAATTTGGGTCTGGGACCCGACCAGTCTCAGCTCGATGGACAATGAAGAGCACTATTCTCTGTTGGTCGTTTCTTGGATTTTTGCAGCTGTGGGGTTGTTGGAAGTGTCCCGCTCTAGCGCTCTTTCCGAAAAGTCAATGGCTGCGTTGCCTTACAACTTTAACCAAGTCGAGAGCGAAGGGCCATTCAGTGCGGTATGGAGGACCTTCTCGAAGCGTGTGCTGGGAGACGACAGTTTGGACGAGATTTTTACGAGGATGCCGCCAATGCCCTACTCTTCATCAAGTTGGAAAGAAGTCGATTTCAAAGGGTTGTCCAAGGGAGCGAGGAGGTTGCTGAGACACATTATGGCCTCTGCGGACTCCAGAAAAATTGCCATCTTTCTCACGATCAACATTTTATTCATGTTTGTGGAGATCATGGTTGGCATCTGGACCAACTCGCTTGGCTTGATCTCGGACGCTGGCCACATGTTCTTCGACTGCGCTGCGTTGTTCATCGGTCTTTTTGCGTCTTTCGTCTCGAAGTGGAAATCAGACCGGCACTACACGTTTGGGTATGCACGGTACGAAACTCTGTGCGGCTTTGTGAACGGCGTCTTTTTGGTTTTTATTGCAGTTTTTATTATGACGGAATCATTGGAGCGTCTGTCAGAGCCCCCAGAGCTGTCAACTAACGGCTTGCTGAGTACTTCGGTGATGGGCTTCCTGGTAAACTTGGTTGGCCTGGTATTTTTCCACGACCACGCGCACATGGGCTCCTCCGAAGAATCTTGCAATGGCGGGGGGCACTCCCACGCTCACCATGGGCACAGCCACAGCAACGATAATATGCACGGAGTGTTCTTGCATGTTCTCGCAGATGCTCTCGGGAGCCTCGGAGTCATCATCTCATCGCTTCTCATCGAGTACAAAGGTTGGTACATTGCTGATCCGCTCTGCTCCCTCATGATATCCATCTTGATTTTGCTTTCAGTTGTTCCTCTGCTGCGGTCGACGGCCCATTCATTGCTATTGGTTGTTCCTGACCATCTAGCCCACGACTTTGCAGGGGCGTTGGGAGATATTCTGAGAATGCCAACAGTCCTTGGAATCCGAGAGCCACATTTGTGGCTGCACACATCCAACTATATGGTGGCGACCATGCACGTCATCGTATCATCTGAATCGATCGAGCAACACGTATCCCGCGATGTGGAAAACCTTTTAAGATCCCGATTCTCCGATCTTCGAAGTGTCACCGTGGAGGTCTACAAGTCCGCAATCTATTACGCCATGCTTGAGTCGCGAAAGCCAGTCAGCCTCCCGCTCTTCTGGGATGTCGGGAGCGGCGAGTTGGTGTACACAACTGAAGGTCTCTTAACGGAGGAGCTGAAAAGAGGTCATAGCTCAGTATTGCATCCCCACACCCCTCAAGGACATGGGCATTCGCACGGCTCACAGCCGTGCAGCCACAATCATGGTCATCCGGTTGCTCAACCTGTCTCGCATGGCCATAGTCATGCCTCGACTCAACATGGTCACTCGCACGGCGGGCATAGTGGGCACAATGGGCATGGGCATGCTCAAAGTCATGGCCATGGTCATCACAGTGAAACACACGAGCACGCGCATGCACACGGGCATGGCGCTGCCCACAATCATGACCGCCGTACCAGCAATGGACATGGTCATGCGCATGCGCATGGTGCAGGTCAGCATTCAAATTTCGGGCTTCAAGGGCAAAACTCCGGCACTGGTGCATACCCTGCGCAATCACATACTCCCCCGGTGCGATCACCACAGCTTTAATTTGCCGTCTCTTCTTTTCAATGCAGCTTACTAAATTTAGGCCTTCCGCTAGCGCTTGGCACTCCCTTACGCCATTTGATATTCACGGCTTCTTTCTTGATATTGTCCATGTGTGTTTGAAGTTGAACCGAAATTACACTGAGAGGCCTTGGCTTATCTTAAATTACATAGTTTCTAAATTTCTAATTCTGTTCGGGAAAATACAAAATTCGAAACGAAGATCGGAGAAGAAATTTATTTCTTGTTCAACCAGTCGACAGCGGTAAAAGTCGGCAAAGTGATAAGTAATTGTATTGTTCAGTATCGGCGCCACTGACAAAGGTCCTTTGGTTCCTGCCGTTTATGCACGATCATTGTAAAATCGCAGTTTGCCGTCATAGCACGCTGTCACGAGCTGAGGGACTAGCGGATGGTAGCTCACGTCGGAGACCGTGTCCCGATGCTTGTCCCACAATCTTTCAATGGCCTCGCCCATTCGAATATCGAAAATGTACGCCGAATTGTCTTCCGATCCAGTGGCGACATACCTCATGCACGGGCTGAGTGATAGACCGACCGTCTGGACGCGGTTCTTGTGCCCAGTAAGAGACACGACGTTTGATTTGGAACGAAGGTCCCAGAGCTTTATTGTGCCTCCGTTCGAAGTTGACGAAGAGAGAAACATATCGAATGATGAAGTGGGGTGTGAGGCATGTAAGGCGTTGGAAGGTAAGACGATGGAATGTGCAGCGCGATCTCCGAGTTCGGAGCTGCTGGGGAACGCCCGGACTAGACTGTTTGATGCAGCGTCTATAACAGCAATCGACCGGTCAGAGCGAGCGACAACAATGAGATTAGACAGGAAAGAGTTGATACACGCAAAGCTGGTGATAGTTTGGGCATCCTCCCGGCAATCCCATGTCGCCACTGTACGCTGATTTTTGGACCCGCTTTGCGAGCATTCAGCATTCTTCAATTGGTTTCTGCGTTGCTGGGTTTTGATATCTTTGGACGGAAGAATCATCTCCTCGTCAATCTGAAAGTGGTGCATGCGAAGTTTGCTACCGGACGCAACCAGAACAAACTTGTCAAGGTAAAAGAAGGAGGCCTTTGTGACTGCAGCCACTTTTGAGGTCGCATCTGATGCAGAGGCAAATGTTGCCAGAGGACTGGAAAAGTGTGTACTCCATAACTTTGCAGTCCCGTCAACAGAGCCAGTGACGATAAGTGGGCGCTGTGGAAGGTTTAGCGTCCCTTCGAAGTTAGTCCGAAGGTGGTTGTTTGCATGACTGAACTCGATGGATTGGACCACATCTTGATGGCCAATGAGGTCTGTGCCTTCTCCCTTAGACTTTGCAAGGGGCAAACGATATATTCGAGCAGTTTTGTCCGTAGAGCACGATCCCAGAAACAAGCCATCGTCTGAATGGGTTGCCTGAAGAACTGCTCCAGCGTGAGCAAGCTTCTCTTCCATGCCATCTTCTAATTGGCGCAAATGACTCGTGACACCACAGTCGTTGGGATACAAGGTTTCGCCTTTGGTTCTGTTCAAAAGAGCCGCCCCGACACCCCTGGAGCCCTTCACCTTGCCTTTCTTTGCAGCAAAAATTCCCTTCTTGGGTGGCGCCGCGGCATAACCGCTTGACTGAATTTTTTGATGAAATGTAACCGGCTTGTCAAGAGTTGAACGCTTGTTGGCTTTTTTGGACTGCGAATTATTTTTCGTTGCACGACAGCCGGACGTTGAATCGGAATTGCTTGGCTTGAACTTTAGGGGCGACCCGTCCGGCGGATCATCCGAAGGGAAAAACGACAGCTCCACGTCAATATCCTCCTCCCGTTCAGCAGCTGGACTGAATATGTCAGAATCTTCGGCAACACTTGAAGGATATTTGGAGTTCAACGTCTGTCCCGGAGTCGAATGTGACTTGTCTACAGTGCAAGGTTTTGGGAGGCAATTAGAGACGCCCTCCACTTTGTTTGACTCGGTGTTTGGGAGCATGTGCGACACGATTTGTAATGAGTTCTCAAAACAGCATCTCAAAACGCCAAGGTTGACATTTGGGGGAACGCAAACGCAAGCCAAGTCCGAAACTGGTTGCTCCAATTTGATAGCGTTGCACATTTGCTTCGTTCCAGCATCTAGGATGACTACCTCCATGGAAAACGCAACCCATATTTTTTCACCTGTGGCTGAACAGCTAACTATATCTTGGGCGTCAAGATCGTCTTCTTGATTCCCCTCGATTGAGGAAGAAGCACGCGTCCAAAATATTGAAGGTGGTCCGCTGGAAGAGCAGTCTAAATGGTACACCGTTGAGGATGCCCCGCCGAAGAGCACGCCAAACATTTCGTCGGGGGCGACTGAGAGTCCGCGCGGGGACAGGTTCTCGAGACCGATACAAAGTCGTGGCTGCAGCCCTTCAGTAGTGTCAAATACTTGGCACACCTCATCCTGTCTCAGCACCACAAGGCCGACGTGATCATCGGGAAGCTGGCAAAAAGTAGAGCTAGAGACTATCGCCTGCTCCGCTGTTACTGCTGAGGCCACTAAACTTTGGCGGGAATAGTTGAAAAGTAAGATGTTTTCGGCTTGGCAGACGGCAAAGAGCGAGGCGAACGCAGAGAAAGCGCTCTGGAAGCAGAGGATCGCGGGGAGTTCCGAATGATCTTTTCTCTTTACGGCATTCCAAAACATTTCAGACAAGTCACTTTGCAGAACGTAGTCGCAGGATTCGTGGCGTAGGTTCCAGAGCTGGAGTGATTTCGGGCCGGAGACTGTGCACAAGACGCCCGTTGGCTGAAAACATCTCAACGCAAACAGGTTAGAAAGATCGGGACATTCCATGTCAAAGCAAAAGCAAAGGAAAGAGAGATATCGAAGAACTCACACCAAAGGCCAAGCCCCGAGGGCCGTGTTCGTGAGGCATTGGTATGAACATGCATGGCTCGGCATCTTGTTCTTCCGTCAAGTCTGCGATTCGCCAAACAGAAATGTACTTTGACTCCCGGGTGCTCGCCGCGGCCCATCTGTAAACACGCAAACGATTCCCAGTCAACCCAAAGGAAATGTTTCGTCTGCAAGGCCGCTCTCATCCCAACTCACTTTTCTCCAATCGCCACCAGCTCGGCCGGCCCCGGCGTGTTCACCGTGCATGCGAGCAAGTCCCTGCCAGCGTCCGCCATCCCCTCCCAGAGCTCAAGTTCCGACGCTCCTTCCCGCTGGCGCCTCCAGCATGCTCGCTCAACAGACTTTTCTAAACTTTGATCGCACCGACGCACCTACGCATCAACAGTTGCGATGGCTGGGAGCACCGTGTCGCTCTCACTCTTGTCACTCTCAAATCTCTCTCAATCAAACAAACTTTCAACCAAATCCACGTGACCAAATCAATAAACTTTTTTTGACTGGCTCTCTCTCTTGTCTTGCTCGCCATTGCTTGCCTTTTCATTCATCTAAGCTTAGCAGAGACCATAGACGCACGTATAAGGGAAAGAAGACCGTTGGTGTAGTGACGACCGTGACCGTGACCATTATTACGACTATGACTATGGCCATCACTTATCACTGTGACTATGACTATGACTTATCATTGTGACTATGAATAAGACTTTTACCACTATTACTACTACCGCTACCATTATTAAGACTACGATTAAGAAATACATTAGGTTCCATGATGAGCATGATGAGCATGATGGGTGAAGGCGGAGAAGGGAGTGGAGATCTTTGGTTTTCACTGCGGCGCAATGACTCAGAGGCTGTGCTTGCCATGCCACTGTTCCATTGTTCCCACTGTTCCAGCTCAAAAGCTTCAGAGGAACAATACTTGTGATCGATGACTTGTCACTACCGGCACTATTCCTTGCGAAAACCCAACTCCAAAACCGTCCAAATTCCATCAAAAATTCAGAGTTCAGAACAGAATTCAGAATTCAGAATTCAGATTTTGATTTTGGTTTTGAATTTTTTTTTCCTTTCNCTTCGGGCCGGAGACTGTGCACAAGACGCCCGTTGGCTGAAAACATCTCAACGCAAACAGGTTAGAAAGATCGGGACATTCCATGTCAAAGCAAAAGCAAAGGAAAGAGAGATATCGAAGAACTCACACCAAAGGCCAAGCCCCGAGGGCCGTGTTCGTGAGGCATTGGTATGAACATGCATGGCTCGGCATCTTGTTCTTCCGTCAAGTCTGCGATTCGCCAAACAGAAATGTACTTTGACTCCCGGGTGCTCGCCGCGGCCCATCTGTAAACACGCAAACGACTCCCAGTCAACCCAAAGGAAATGTTTCGTCTGCAAGGCCGCTCTCATCCCAACTCACTTTTCCCCAATCGCCACCAGCTCGGCCGGCCCCGGCGTGTTCACCGTGCATGCGAGCAAGTCCCTGCCAGCGTCCGCCATCCCCTCCCAGAGCTCAAGTTCCGACGCTCCTTCCCGCTGGCGCCTCCAGCATGCTCGCTCGACAGACTTTGCTAAACTTTGATCGCACTGACGCACCTACGCACCTACGCATCAACAATTGCGATGGCTGGGAGCACCGTGTCGCTCTCACTCTTGTCACTCTTGTCACTCTCAAATCTCTCAATCAAAACAAAACTTTCAACCAAATTGACCAAATCAATAAACTTTTTTTGACTTGCTCTCTCTCTTGTCTTGCTCGCCATTGCTTGCCTTTTCATTCATCTAAGCTTAGCAGAGACCATAGACGCACGTATAAGGGAAAGAAGACCGTTGGTGTAGTGTTTTACTAGTAGCTACGACTCTGAATATTGTGACTATCACTGTGACTATGACTTATCACTGTGACTATGACTTATCATTGTGACTATGGATAAGACTTTTACCACTACTACTACTACCGCTACTATTATTAGTACTACGATTAAGAAATACATTAGGTTTTATGATGAGCATGATGAGCATGATGGTCATGATGGGTGAAGGGGAAGAAGGGAGTGGAGATCTTTGGTTTTCACTGCAGCGCACTGACTCAGAGGCTGTGCTTGCCACGCCACTGTTCCATTGTTTCATTGTTCCCACTGTTCCCACTGTTGCCAGCTCAAAAGCTTCAGAGGAACAATACTTGTGATCGATGACTTGTCATTACCGGCACTATTCCTTGCGAAAACCCAACTCCAAAATCGTCCAAATTCCATCCAAAATTCAGAATTCAGAATTCAGAATTCAGGTTTTGAATTTTTTTTTCCTTTCAAAAAAGAAAAGGGTACGAGGAGGGTAATGGTTGGCACTAGCATTTCCTCCCTCAGTAAAAACAAACGAGTGTCCCAGTGTCCTCGCGTACACCTGCGTACACCTGCGTACACCTGCGGCTTCAGAGTCTCTCACTCGAACGCGCGCGCTGTGTAGGCAGTGCGTAGGCTCGCGGTCCTCTATTCGTCTGTTTGGAAGAGTGGAAGTGTGCAAGTCTGGGAGAGATTGGGCGCAGATGGCGATGCGGCTGTGGCGACCGGAGTGCGTGGTGCATTCGGTGAAGGATGTGCGCGATCAGATCAACGCAATGGCGGTCCAGCCAGGAGGCGAGCGCGTGGCGACAGCCGGGACAGGTGAGTTTTCGTTTGGCTGGCTTCGGGTTCTCTGGTTGAAGTTTAGGTTTAGGTTTAGGTTTTGTTGGACCATGACCAGGGGGGTAGGTTGAAAGGAAATAGGAAAAAGTCGTTTGCTGACGGACGTTGAGGGTTGAGGGTCGTTGTGCAGATTCAAAAATCAAGGTGTGGAGCCTAGAGGCGCTGCTGAAGGCGGCGAGAGAGGGCCGCGAAGAGACTGAGACGGTGGAGAACGTTTTGCTTTGTACGATGAGCGGGCAGGAGAACTGTGTGCAGTGCCTGGCTTGGTCGCCGGACGGCAAGTTTATCGCCTCAGGTGATGATGGATCATTGGTAAAGTTGTGGGTTAGAAAGGGCAAAGGCTCCAGCGGGGTTGGGAATTTGGTGGATTCTGCGGAAGATAATCTGGAGCACTGGAAATGTGTTGCAACATTCCGAGGTCATCAAATGGATGTGACAGCACTATCCTGGGCTCCGGATAGCTCAGCACTGGCATCAAGTAGCATTGACAACACGGTTCGTATTTGGAGTGTTGATGAAAGCTACGAGAAGCGTAGTTTCGGAATCCTTGTGACGGACTGCAGGGCAGTGCTGAACGGTCACAACGGATGGGCAAAAGGCGTGGCTTGGGACCCAGTGGGGAGGTATCTCGCCAGCTCGTCAGACGATAAATCAGTGATAATATGGAGGTGCAGTGACTGGCGCGAAGAAGCGCGCATTGAAGAGCCTTTTAAGCGGTCCACATGCACCTCGACTCGGAGACAAATCAGCTGGTCTCCGGACGGAATCTTTCTGTGCGTCTCGCACGCATTTGACGACCCCAAGCATGTAGCATGCGTGGTAGAGAGAAACAAGTGGCAGGATACGGACAATGCGGTCCGGCTCGTGGGTCACACGCAGCCCGTGGGATTGTGCAGTTTCAGCCCCTGCATATATGAGCGAACGCGGCAGACCAAGTCAGGTAAACTCTCTCAATCGAGGGTGTGTGTGGTAGCCATCACATGCGAAAAGCCAACCTTATCAGTGTGGACTCCAGGGAGGGATCGGCCGCTAATTGTGTGCAAAGGGTTGTGCGAGGAGCAGATTCTGGACATGCAGTGGACGAGCGATGGGTCAGCGCTGTTGATGTGTTCGATGGACGGGTACTTGGTCATCTTGGATTGCCAGAGTTTTAAAACGCACCACGACGTCGGGGAAGCTATTCGTGCAGAGGAGGTGCAGAGCTTACTGCAGGAGTATTATGGAGATGAAAAGTTCCGCCAGACGGAACCCATGGTCGTCGAGACGGTGTTGCAGCACAGAATGGAGAGTTTATCGAAAAGTGACTCCGTTGCGCCTGGGGCGGCGCTCGACACTTCGACGTCAACGCATACCCGTCCGAATAGCGAAAATAGCAAAGGCGCCGAGAGTGCTCCATTGAAAGAAAGCCATCAACGAGAGACGAGAACTGCGGATGGGCGTCGACGCATCAGCCCAATGATGATTGTGCAACCTTCTGAGGATGGCCCAGAGGACAGGTCGCTCAGTGGCTCCAAAACCTCAGCGGACATCGTGCACGCCGTTCAGGTAAAGCGGCGAAAGGTTAACGAGGATGCAGGCACCTCGACAATGTTGAATAGAATGGGGCCTGGGGACAAAGTGGAGATTGGATTCTCAACAGACCGCTCGACAGCGACATCAAATGTTGGCGCAAGTGAACCTAGTTCTTCACAAGGGGGCTGTTCGGGCCCAGCAGCTCCAACAAAAACGGTTGTGGTGGGCGTACTCGAGGGACCTCGGGATAGCGTCTTCGAAGGTGTTTCGGTCGCTGGGAACAGCTTTAGCCGGAGCGTGCGGCATCGCAGTGGCGAAACGTCCGTGGTAGAGGCTGTCGTGTCGGAAATCGCCGTGGGGGTGAAGGCGTCGAGGAGTGAAAGTCGCCTCACGCATGTTCGGGAGTCAGGAGAGGAGATATGGAATGCTCTTGTTCCAGGCAAAGTGGTCGATCTCTGCGGAAATGGCTATTTTGTCGGAGCCGCCACAGATTTAGGCACGCTGTCTCTATTCGGTCGCGGAGGGGAGTTGTTGATTCCCCCTATCCAGCTTGCAGCAGCCATCAGTTGCTTGTTCACCGCACCCGGTGCAAACGAGCATTTGCTCGGCTGTGTCACAGCAGACGGGTTTGTTCGAGTATGGGACGTGCGGCGTATGGTCTGCATCGTTCCAGCGACGCGCGTAGACCCTGTCTTTGCGCTCGTAAAGCGCGGAAAGAGCGGCCAAGCGGAAAAAATAAGAGTGCAAGCGAGCCAAGGCTTCAATATGAATAAATCTGTTTTTGGGGCGAAACTAGAGTCTGCTGCTGAGCCCAGTAAGCCACTGGGGAAGGGAGAAGATGGCAAAAAATCGCCGAGTAAGGTGCAGCGCGAAGGCTTTGCGACTTTTTCTCTGCGCCAAAATGGCACTCCGGTGGTGTTTTGCGTAGCTAGGCCGGGGATGCTCGACGGTGGAGACACGGCCGCAGAAGAATTCGGGGATTTGTGGGAGTGCGGGGCCCTCGGAGAGCCCTGTGCTGCATTTGCTCTTGTTCCAAACATGAATGCGTGGGTCCGGGTGGCCAACCTGGCAGACTCAATGGAGACTGAATTTTTCAGTTTGGATTCAGAATTCCCAGAAAAGGTTGATTCATCAGCCCGGAATACCCAGGAAGACCTGTCCCTGAACACCGCGCGAGCGGAGGCCAACTACAATGGCTATTTGTTCCTGTTGCAGCAGGCAGTGAGAAGAGGAGGCGGCAGCTCAGCGGCGAATCAGGTTATTTCAATGCCGCCTGGCGTGCGCGCCAAGAGCGACCGCCTTCGTCAGGCAGAGGTAGGGAAGGGCCATCTCGAGAGCTTGCTGTGCAGCGCGGGTATCTTGGGCTCGCCAGAGGCTTATCGCTCGTGGCTCAATCTGTACGTTCGCCGGTTGGTGGACGACGTTGACGTGGGGCGGGTCCAGGCACTATGCGAATCCCTCTTGGAGAGGAATGCCGGGCATGCTGTCCTGGCAGAGTCCAAGAACTTGATAGATCAGCTGGACGAGCTCGTCAGCGGCGGGCAGGAGCCAGCGCCGAGCGGCGACAGCAGACATAGAGCGCCGCTGCGGACTCTCTTTGGCCGCTTTTCCGGAGTCGAGTTGCTCCGGACGGAAGTTCTACCCACTTTGTCGCAAAGCCTCGCGATGCAAAAGTTGGTCGCAGAGTATCACACCCGCATGGCGGCTACCGACTAGCTCTAGCTCTAGTCAGTGGGTTGAGCAAAACTTGCCACACCTGCCGCGCGCCTGGACCTCTCTCGCGATACCTGTACTTTGAAATAATCGAAATTTCTCTCTTGTGACTTTTCAAGTGTGTGATGGGGCGAACAACATTTGTTCGCTGGTTAAATCTGACACTGCATTCCACACCAGTGGTGATAGTTCGTTGCTACACAGATGCGTATTCCCCCACGAGGTATTTGAGTAGCCCCTTGTAATTGTTTTGGATAGAAGGTGCCAAGTCATTCCAAGCCCCGCAAAAAATTTCCACATTAACAGCCTTCGTTTCAATTGCTAGTTGAATCGGTGCGACTTCTTTTTCCGCACCACTCACTGCTGGTGATTTTCAAAAGGGGGAGAGAAATATTGCAGTTTAGCGGGAGTTGTAATCGGTGCTACGACCCGGGAGAGCGCATCTGCAAGAAACCAAGTGAGGGGAGAGAGCATCTTGCATTTTACATTAAATTATAACTTACTTGCCTCTCTTTTTTTTTTTTTTGGAGTCAGGAGTCAAGAGATACATTTGTGATTGCTGCTGTGAATCTGATTGGCAAATGCCATGTCAAACGGAGGAGAGAGCTTCGCCTGGGAGAGGAGTCCTCACTGCTTCGAGAGAACAGTGATCTTCCCCTTAGAAATAAAATTCTTGTTGTGAGCGAGACGCGATAATTCAATGTGTTCATCCACCAGGAGAAACTCTTGTCTTTCGCAGTTAAGCTTAGTCCCGGGAGAAATAAAAGATGCTCAGGACCCTTTTTCATTTCTTGTTTTTCCATGAAGAAGATTTGAACATTTTTCCATCTTCGATTTTCATTTCCATTCAGCACAGATTTGCGCGTCTCCTTCCTCCAGCCACTCACGAGCACTACTCCCTCCTACTCGCAACTGACTTTCTTCGTCCCGAATTCCGAGCTCCTCCCACCAGCAGTCCACTGCTACGTTGTGTGGGCATGGTCTCTCTCTCTGAGGGCCAGAGAGAGCGATATATATTGTGTCCGTAAATTGCTAGTACGAAGTACGAAAGGGGTTTATACTGACTTCATTCGTGGTAAGTGATCCACCCTGTTCGAAAGGGATGGATAGACTGGCTGTGACAGGCGGTGTGTAGACGTCTGTTAGGCAGCGGGTATGTGCTCATGTGGAGCACAGTGTCTTTTCTCGAAAGTATCAAAGCTCTGTCCTTCTTCCGGACTTATTTTTGATGCAGCGACAGGTGCCCCTGAGAATCGAATGAGAGCTAATTACCTTTTTGTCTCACACGATTCGTAAGAATTTGAGACACTTTTCATAACATTTGTTACTAATGCAGAGCAGATTCTTTCCACATGCTCTTCAAAGCTGCTTGGCAATCTTGTGCAATCAACAATAGCGCACCTGCTTCTCACAATCGTATATTTTTTTGTATAATGAAAGTGCTTCATTTGAATCTGCTCACAACACTCACGTTTCAGACACTATTCTATGCGCTAGCAACAATTTAGTGTTCTTGTCCAATCGAAGCTTACTGCTTGAACTGCTGGCTCCCGTAGGGCAAGTATACCACAGGCTAGGTCGTTGACAGTGAGTGCAAAATAGCAAAAATATGCAAAAATTATCAAAAATTCACGTTCTTATTTCCTGTTGCTGAAGAGTTCCACAAAAAAACGAGTTTCTTGGAATTCGAGGAGGCAGAACCCGCTGACGATCGCTGACGGGCGGAAAGAAAAAGGGCCAACATTGCTCAGCGACTGGGCATTCAATTTCTGGAGAAAAATGGAACCGGACAGCTAAAGTAGCCTCTTCTGGATCTCACTTGAGCAGGACCCAAACTGTCCCAAACTGATGCATTCATCATGCTTTTACAGCCTCGCCGCTTCATGTCCAAGGCTCCGATACAAGGCCACCATCGAGGCGCGAGAGCTCGTTTCTAACACGGGACTTTATTTAAATTTTATTCAATCAAAGAAACTGCGAACGACCAACTCCAGGACGCAATGAGAATGCTTGGGCGAGGGCTTCATCGCTATCAATAGCGAAACGTCTTTTGCACGGTTGCATAGGATTGTGAAGCAAAGCAAACGGGCGGTGGTGAAAGCACTGACTACTCACTAAACTCGTTGGGCAGGGAAGTTTCCAACTCATTTATTTCCCTGTCAAAATCACGTCCGAGTTGCACCGGCAAAGCATCAATCCATCTTGTCAATCAAAATACTTTATTCAAAACGAAGAAGAAAAAAGGAAAAAAGAAAACGAGCTCGCGGCGTGGAGAAAGGAAAGAGAATAAACTCTCTTGTCAGAGTCGTGGGAGGAGCTTTATTCCTGCCTTAACTCTTGACCAAGCTCAAAACCTGGTATGTGATTGGCTGCATTATCTCGATGGTATAACCTGCCACCTTAATTCATTCATCGAACNTTTTTTCCATCTTCGATTATATTTTTCATTTCCATTCAGCACAGATTTGCGCGTCTCCTTCCTCCAGCCACTCACGAGCACTACTCCCTCCTACTCGCAACTGACTTTCTTCGTCCCGAATTCCGAGCTCCTCCCACCAGCAGTCCACTGCTACGTTGTGTGGGCATGGTCTCTCTCTCTGAGGGCCAGAGAGAGCGATATATATTGTGTCCGTAAATTGTTAGTACGAAGTACGAAAGGGGTTTATACTGACTTCATTCGTGGTAAGTGATCCACCCTGTTCGAAAGGGATGGATAGACTGGCTGTGACAGGCGGTGTGTAGACGTCTGTTAGGCAGCGGGTATGTACTCCACAGTGTCTTTTCTCGAAAGTATCAAAGCTCTGTCCTTCTTCCGGACGTATTTTGGACAAAGACCACTTCTGAACTGATGCAGCGACTGGTGCCCCCTGAGAATCGAATGAGAGCTAATTACCTTTTTGTCTCACACGATTCGTAAGAATTTGAGACACTTTTCATAACATTTGTTACTAATGCAGAGCAGATTCTTTCCACATGCTCTTCAAAGCTGCTTGGCAATCTTGTGCAATCAACAATAGCGCACCTGCTTCTCACAATCGTACGTAGTATAATGAAAGTGCTTCATTTGAATCTGCTCACAACACTCACGTTTCAGACACTATTCTATGCGCTAGCAACAATTTAGTGTTCTTGTCCAATCGAAGCTTACTGCTTGAACTGCTGGCTCCCGTAGGGCAAGTATACCACAGGCTAGGTCGTTGACAGTGAGTGCAAAATAGCAAAAATATGCAAAAATTCACGTTCTTATTTCCTGTTGCTGAAGAGTTCCACAAAAAAACGAGTTTCTTGGAATTCGAGGAGGCAGAACCCGCTGACGATCGCTGACGGGCGGAAAGAAAAAGGGCCAACATTGCTCAGCGACTGGGCATTCAAATTCTGGAGAAAAATGGAACCGGACAGCTAAAGTAGCCTCTTCTGGATCTCACTTGAGCAGGACCCAAACTGTCCCAAACTGATGCATTCATCATGCTTTTACAGCCTCGCCGCTTCATGTCCAAGGCTCCGATACAAGGCCACCATCGAGGCGCGAGAGCTCGTTTCTAACACGGGACTTTATTTAAATTTTATTCAATCAAAGAAACTGCGAACGACCAACTCCAGGACGCAATGAGAATGCTTGGGCGAGGCCTTCATCGCTATCAATAGCGAAACGTCTTTTGCACGCTTGCATAGGATTGTGAAGCAAAGCAAACGGGCGGTGGTGAAAGCACTGACTACTCACTAAACTCGTTGGGCAGGGAAGTTTCCAACTCATTTATTTCCCTGTCAAAATCACGTCCGAGTTGCACCGGCAAACCTGTGGTGGAAAAGATCACGTGCGTTCACGTGCACATCATTGCACATCATCGAGATCACCGAGGGGCCTGGTTGGCCTGGTCGCAACATTGCTCGCTGACGGGGCCGAGCTCGTGACCTAGCGAATGGCTATTATGGTCATAGCGCGAGGGGTGAGCAATTCTGAACCTCCGAAGCATTCAATGCAAAGGCAAGGTGAAACGAGTTTGAATTTTTCCCCCATATTCGCCTCAACTTCTGCGGAGACTCGCGGACGAGCAAAGCATCAATCCATCTTGTCAATCAAAATACTTTATTCAAAACGAAGAAGAAAAGGAAAAAGGAAAAAGAGCTCGCGGCGTGGAGAAAGGAAAGAGAATAAACTCTCTTGTCAGAGTCGTGGGAGGAGCTTTATTCCTGCCTTAACTCTTGACCAAGCTCAAACCTGGTATGTGATTGGCTGCATTATCTCGATGATACAGGTATAACTTGCCACCTTAATTCATTCATCGAACAAACCCTCCCCAGACTACCAAAAATAAAATTTCGTAAAAAAAGAAATACTTAACATGTTCTGTTCTGTTTTTCGCTTTTTAGGCCTAGCTAGAGAAACTTAGTAAATTCAGAGGATAGCCATTGAGTTGTGTTAATTATTGGATTTATAAGTGACAGATAGAAATTTCAGGAATAACTGCCAGGAGATCTGATCCCCCTGTGTTGCACACTGTGATTCCCGTTCAGATTATGACATTTATTATGGCACCCTTAGTGGCAGCTCACTCTCAACACAGCAGTGAGTACCCCCACCATCAAGTATCCAACGACCTATTTGGCTCTTATGACTAGTCATCGCTCGCTCGGTTTCTGGATTTCCTTAGCAGTAAATGTTTCGATCTTCTCTTGCTCAATGTGAGGGAAAACACGCATGGCGGAGAATGCGGAGAAAGACAGGGCGAAACGTAACGAGACGGAAAGAGAGTGGAGTGAGGAAGAGAGGAAGAGAAAGGGAAACTCACACGGAAACTGAGAGGGACAGGGAACGATGCGCAGCGCCGCGAGAGATAGACAGAACGGTAAAAACAGAAAAAGGACGCACTTCTTCTCAGCACGGGCTGACTGTGAGTAACTTGCTTGCAGACAATGCAGACCAGCGAATGGCTTTATCTTACCTCGAATGTTAGCTTGTGAGGAGGGCGGCAGTACCAGGTATTCGGGTGCCAGTAACAGCGCCGTGGTTGTCGGACTTTGGCAGAATTCAATTCTTCAGTTTAGAATTTATTCAGAAATTCCGCACTTCTGATGTCAAGAAGATGAAAAAGCGAGCTGTAGTGAGACGCTGTGAGTGCAAAAGGCGGCAAGGGTCGCTATCGCCCCCACCACCAGATGAGGGACCAACGCGAGGTGGTAGGGAGCACTTCGACCAACTTCCAAGTGGCCCGGCCTGAGGCAAAGTTTCAAGACGCAGAGGGATGGAAGGAATCGACTCATTGTTAGTGTGGTGGAATTCACACATGTTTCGTTTCCCTTTCAAGCCGGCCCTCTGGTGAAGTTGTGGAGGAGGGTAGCGACTGACAGTGGATCAACACACTCATCGAGGTGATCGTGGCGGTTTACTATTATATTCACTAATCAGTTTCACTATTCGCATGATTGCACTAGACTCCTTCTCCTCCTCTTCACCCGCCTCACAACAACTTTCACTGGCCAAAATAAAGGCTAAGCCTTTTGGATAGGCCAGGACATGCTGTGAAGCCGGCCGCGCGTAATACTATTTATTGTCCATCGAAATACACCAAAATTTGCAAAGTTAATAGCTTTTCGCAATACGGGGTTGATCGTAGGAAGAAGAATTTGCGCATTGCAACGCACACGCAGGTACTCCTTAGGGCCCCTCCGGTTGGTGCAGGTGTGGCACTTCAAAGGGCTGCACTTCTTAGCAGCTTCAGTCGACTATTAATCATAGCGCGCTGCCACTTAGCAGGCCTACCAGAAACCAATTCAGAATTTAAAGTTTCGAACTACCCAGCACTGGGAGAGCAAATTCATTTTTGCAGTATTCTGCAGTTCAGAAAAGAAGGTTTAGTGCTCAAATAACAAATAATGGAGCGTATCCTGTAACATGAGGCTCAGCTTGACAATTTGCTACAGTTTTCGCCCATTAAAGAGCCATGCATGTCACAGTCCCCCATACTAACTGTGAGTGCAGGAAGGGAGTACTCAGTACTGGCTGTCATTCAGTAAACTTACGTAGAAGAAAGTTAGGGAGGGTTGCCCTTTCCGCTAAGTTGACACAACAACTCTTAAGCGTCAAGTCTCCCGCGAATTCGGTACTCGAGTAGCCTTGCTGTATACAAAATGTTCTGTTTTGTTCTGTTCTGGCAGCGAGTTCTGAATTCTGAATTTTGTAAAACTGAGACACGTGATGGTGAAAATATGTGAAAATGCACTCAAGTTCCTTTCGCTCCGCAAGTCTCGCTCCACCGTTCTTCCTCCGTTCCGACACATAGGTGTAGTATGTACAAGTGTGGTAGAAGAAAAATTGCACAGCTTCACTTTTCACCTCTAAGTCTTCATGGAAATCTCGAGCTCACTGTGTAGAGGACTGTTTTTAAAGTATTGTAGATTCTCGGGATGTGATTGGAACTTGTCGTGAGGCGCGATGCGTCTCCTACGTGAAGACAGAGTTTACGATAAATACTGCTGAGTGAGTATCGGGAGAAGCAAAAGAATCCAGCAGCATGTGACTACTACGGAGGACTTACAAGGTTACTACTGGGCTTCTCATAACAGTTTGCTGAGTGTAAGTCGAACTCTCCTTTTTCTCTCTGGCCAGATTGATTTTTGATGAACCACTTCGGTCACTACTAGGCCTTGTCACTCCCTACCACTCTTTGCTCTTACCAGTGATCCACATAAACAAATAACTTAACTTGGGATGCTTCATGCTGCCGCCTACAGTTACGCATAAATGGAGCTCTTGTTACTCTGTGAAGTTCTTGTCTCGCTGTCCATTTGTTATCAAGATCTACCAAACTTGTTTTTTTACGAGGTTGGCATAAGTTGGCTTTGGAAGTGAGTGGTGCGTTGTGTTGGGGTTTTGTATTCCTGAAAGCGAAGCTACCTGGAGGAAGTAAGAGTCGTGGTCGAGCTAGTGCGACACATAACACTCTATTCTCTCTTTGATTTGGTGAAGCGAAAAATAAGTTAACTTGCTCAAAGTATTTCAGAATAAAATTAAGGAACCCGTAGCTGTTTTACTAAGTTGAACTACTAGTATCAGCTACGAGCTAGTTATTATCCATTAAAGCACTACTACGAGGTTGAGTGCATCGTAAACTGAGTTTTGTTACTACATCAGGCAGTATAGGGCGTTCGATCTTCCTCTCATCGATCGAGTAATAATACTCTAATACTCTGTTGAGAAGCACGGTAAGCCACATCGCCAGTAGTCCTACTTAAGGAAGTGACGATAATGCTATTCTCCACAAGACCTGCTGTGAGGCGCGGTTGTGATTCTCCACAGCGGTTCGAAGAAATACCGTGATGCTACCATAATACATAAGACTCGCGGCACAACGCCCTCCCTTAAAAGTTCTGCATTGACTTGACAGTGTGAGCATCGGTTTTCGAAAAGCAGTTTTATACAAGGCTCTTCATGGTAAAAGATAGGGGTTCATTCTGCTCAGACGAGGGAAAAAAAGTGGAATGAAGGGGAAAACTTGCTCAGTTCTGGCGTCGGGGGAGAATCCGAAGGGAAAGGGGAAGAGCAAGAGCATCCAGACCGACCATCGCAGAAGGGTGCCACACTAGCACACTAGCGACGCAATAGCTCATTTAGCTCAATTCCATTTTTCTTAGCGGTCGTCCGCTGCCCCCTTGGTGATGGTGGCTGTAAGGTTTCCAACTTCACAGTCAACCAACACGTCACTTCCGACTTGATGCTCCGAGGTGGGAGGTGAAGAAGTGGAAGGAAAGAAGGAAGGAAGGAAAGGAAGAAATTAGTTTTCGGAATTCTTGCTGCACGTGATTTAGAAATTGGTACAGCTGGCGTGCCTCCTAAGCCTAGGCGCAGATATTCACTAGGGCCGTTATGATAAACCCTTAAGGCCAAAGGCTATGACGTTTCTCTTCCCCAGCTGTCGACCCTCTCAAAACGCAAGTGGAAAGATAGGTATTACTCGCTAGCAGCGAATCTGCAGGTGTCTCTGCTAGGAGGGGATGGTGGGAAAGGAAGGAGGAGGGAGACGGCGAGCGAGCGCGCTCTGTCTCATTTGACTGCAGCGCAGTCTCTAGCGAGCAATAGCACCAGAATTCCTCCTTCAGCCTCCTCCCGCCACCGCCATCCCGCCTGAGCTTGCCTCCTCCCGCAAACTGCTTTTTTGGGCACAGCCTGTCTACCGCAAACTGTACGAGAAAAATCTAATTTTTTAGTCTTAAAAGGCCGTAGTGTATCTTTCCTTCTCCCAGCGATTCCTCCCTCTCTATGCGGTGGCCCAGCCAGGTTCCATTCCCATGCCCGATCAATAGGCCGGGGCCTACCCCTGCTTCCTCCCGCGCCCCTTCCTTCTGCCGCAACTGCAAAGCCGCCCTGTCGTTTTCTCAAACAACAGATACTCCGCAGCACCAAGCAACCATCCTCCAGGAAAGGACGCCCCTCACACCCTCACGCCCTCACACTAGCCGCCGTCTGCTGCGGAGCGTCCTCTCCGCCTCGCGTTGCGCCCCATTCTAACTCCCAACACGACTTGCCAGCTCCCCGCTTTCTCTTTCTCTCCACCTGTGCCGAGTCCCTCCAACAACTCTCCCCCACTCCCTCGCCACACTCTCTCTCACTCTGTTGCCTGCTGTCTCTATCTCTGTCTCTGGCTCTGTGTGTCTCTATCTCGCCCGCACAGCCCACAGCCCTCGAAAAGCACAAGGTCACAAGGTCCCAAGGTCGCGAGTCGGACTCTACGCGTGCTTCACTGTGCTCCGCGAGAAGGACGAGGACAAGGACAAATACGTTGCATACCGTCGACGGCCAGGTTGAGCCTTGGTTTTCTCTGCTTGATTGTTTTCCATACTTCCCCAGACTGGAATCGAGACATCTCTTCTGTATCTCGTGGCTTGCGCTGTGTCTCGGAACGGCTGAAGCGAAGGGTGAATTGCGCGAAGGGTAGTTGAGCGTTGGTGATTTGATAGGTTTCGCCCGGTCGACGTAGTTGATTGGGAGAGATAGAGGTCGATCCGACGCATTGGCGTGTCTTGGGCTTTGGTGCGCTCCACTGGAGAAGCCCGCTTACGCGGGGCAAAAAGCCGTACACCGCGCGCACAACCTGTTTGCGCGGTTTCGTTTCTGTCTCTTTTGCGCTGGTCCGCGAGACTGGACCCAACTTTGTGCACAATGAATTCCCAGCAGTACATACCCGGCCAATACCCTGGCCAACAGCAACCTGGGCAGTATGAGCAGCGCTTTATATTACCCAACGGATGCTTCGTACAGCTCAAGCCAACGAACGAGCAAGTGCAGGGGCAGGGCCCCTTTGCCATGCAACAACAGCCTCAGCAATTCTTTTATCAGCAGCAGCCACAACAACAACAGATGCAACAGCAGCAGCAACAACAACAACAACAGCCACAACATATGGCGCAGCAAGGTCAGTATATTTGGCAGCCTCAGATGCAGCCTCAACAGCAACAGTACTCGCAACAATTTGTACCCCAGAACTATCAGCAGCAGCAACAGCAGCCACAACAGCAAGCCATCATGTGGCAGCCGCAAATGCAAGGGCAGCAACAGCAGCAGCCACAACAGCAAATACAATGGCAGCAACAGCCGCAGCAAATACTGCAGCAGCAGCCGCAACAGCAGCAGTACAATATGCAAAGCTCCCAGCCCGGAATGGGGTTCCAGATGATATCTGGAGACCAGCAGCAACAACAACAACAGCAGCAGCAGCAGCAACAACAACAGGCAAACCTTGTGAATTACATCTTTCAGTCCAATAACAACGGCAACAACAACAACAACAATAGCGTGGCTTCCAACAACGGGAACTCCAACAACCAACAGCTGCAGTTGCAAAACGCTTCGGTTCAGTGGGACCAACGAAACGGACAAAACGGAAATCCAATGCAGATGTATCAAGGAAATACCAACTCTATGTACCTTTCACAAAGCCAGATGCCGAACGGCTACTACTCAAACACAGGAAACACAAACTTTATTATGGGTGGCGCGTCGGCAACCGGGAATAATGGTAGCGGCTCCGGGTTGTCGATGGCCAACTCGAGTAGTAGCACCGGCAGCAATATTGGCAATGCGAACGGCAACAACGGCACAAACAAACCCTTGAATAATAACAACTTGGGTTTGAACGGCAACGGAAATGGATTGAATCTTGGTATGAGCTCGAACTTCACTTTGAACAGTGGCAACAACAACAACAACAATGGTAATGGCAATGGTAATGGCAATAGCAATAGCAATATCAACACTGGTAGCGGTAGCAATGGCCTGATGGTCACGCAGGGGTCCCTCAGCAACAGTACCAATGGCGCAAATTTGATGTCCAAGTTTGGAATGACTGGCACGAATTCGCCAATCTTGGGAAATGCTGCGAACAACAACAACAACAGTAGCAGCACGAGCGGAGGCATCAACTTTGAGAATCGAATCTCCTCCTCGAGTTCAAATAGTGGTCGAGCAGACCAACAGCCTACTGGAAACAACATTAACTCGTCGCCGTCGAACGTTCCTCAATTACCTCAGCTCCAGTTCCCACTCTCTCTTGGTGCGGCGAATAGCACCAGTAGCAACAGCAATCTTTCCACGAGCAACAACAACAGCAGCACCAGTAGCAACAACAACAACAACAACAACAACAACGGCTCTACCAGTACCAACAGCCCTCTGCAAGGCACAGGGCAAACAGCCGACACCAGCAACCTCTTGAGGGGCACCACCGAGTCGCTGACCTCTCGCATTATCAACGGGCCAGGTATGGACACGTCCGGATTAAGGTTTGCCTCCAATCCTGGGCTATCCTTAGGGCCCCAAATGTTTCAGATGCCCCTCACTGGTGCGAACGGCGGCACAACCTTCACTGCAACCCGCTTTGGCGTCAATGGTGGCAACCCCATGACTTCATTTGGACTCATAGATTCGAAGCAATTCGCAACCTCCGGGGGGCCGGGACCGCTTGCTCAGTCTCCAAATGGAAAGCGGAGGTGGTCGTCCGACGGGTCTGAGGACGAGGATGGCCAGGCAAAACATGTCCAGAAAAGACGCAAGCCGAAAAACGCCACTTCCAAGTTTCGTGGCGTTTCGTGGCACAAGCGAGACAAGAGATGGATTGCGAGGGCCTGGGTCGAAGGGAAAATTCAAAACGTTGGCTCGTTTAAAACCGAGGTTGAGGCCGCGCAGGCTGTGGAAGCACGGTACATTCAAGTGTATGGCATCGGCGGCGCCACAGATATCGCCAAGCTGCTTCCCACTTCTCGCGAAAACAAGACGAACCCATCCACAGCTGCGCAGCCACAGTCGCTCTGCGATGCCCTTAATGCGTTAAAGTCTATCGAAAACGCTGTGGCTTCAGACGTCTCCAAGTCGGACAGCGCGCAGAGGATCTCTCGCAAGCAGCCGCGCAAGAAAGAGGACGGCAAGCAGCACCCTCCCAAGCGCCCCGGCTCTAAGACCGACTGCAGCAGCGACTCCAAGAGCGGCGAGAGCACTGACTGCGCCGAGCTTTGAGTGCCAAAATGCCAAACCCGCCAACGCCATCCCTGTGCCCAATGCCCCATTTTGCCCATGATTTTGCAACTCTACACTTGTCACCTTGATTTTTCTGACTCAAACTGTTTATGAAAAATGATCAACTATTTTCCCTCTTTCGGACTACCTCCCTCCTCTTCGGAGCTCACCATAATGATTCCGTTCCCCAAACAGTACCCGTTCTGACACAGTGAGCATGACTCTCCCTCTCCACCTTGACCGTCCGCAACATCACCATCACCATAACCATCACCACCACCACCACCGCAACGCCACTGTGCCAACATTCCGGGTGCCACAACCAAGCCACAGCAAACATTCACACATTCATTCACACACTCACACTCACACGCCGCGCACAACCGCACAAACAAACAAACAAACAAACAAACACACAAACACATAAACACACGAACACGCAAACACAAAGCAGGCACCGTGGCTCGCAGGGCCTTTCGACTGCGAGTCCGCGCAACCTATCGATCTATCGTTCGTCCGAGTCCAACTTGGACAGTCCGCGTCCCGACTCACTCGCAAACTCATTCGTCCATCCATCCACCCATCCACCCATACTTGCATACTTGCATACTTGCATCACCGCCGGATCTGCCGGCAGCGCGGGGCGCGGTAACGTTGCGAGAACGTTTCGGCAACGTTTCCGGAACGTTGCGGGGACCTGATGAGCTCCTTGTTCGTCAGCCCGCCTCCGCTGCTTGGCGCGCCGGTGGCCACAGCGCCGGTCCGGCGTCGCGTTCTCGCGGCGTTGCTCGCGTCCGAGCCTGCGGCCGGCGGCCCCACCGCCGCGTACGCCGCGTACCCCGCGCCAGGCGGGGACGGCAGGCGGTCCGCGAGGACCCCCGTGCGCGAGTCCCGCGAGTCGCGAAGCGCAGGAGGAGGCGGAGCTGGAGGACGAGCTCGCGCGAGCGAACGTGCGCCTCCGCACGAACGGGGGGTACGCGGGACGCTCGTGGGACGCGGGGGACGCGCGGACAGCGGAGATGCTCGGAGTGCAGTGGGTGCGCGAGAGCGCGGGGGTCCGCATCCTGAACGCGCTGGGGTGGAGAATGGGCCATGGCATCGGCCCGCGAAGGAGGGTCCCGCTGCGCGTGGCACGCGGCGAGATGGACGAGATGGACGAGGAGACGGAGCTGTGGGCGCGCACGGGCAGGACCTTCCCTCCGCCGGACGTGCGGCTCACTTTGCCGCGCGACCAGGTCGTTCATGGGGCGGGCGCGGGATGGTCCCGTGGTGGTGTCGCGACAGAGAGAAACGGGGATGGCGGCGCCGGTGAGATCGGCGCTGGCAGCCACGAAAATGGGAGAAGGGCGTTCGGGGCGGCGGCGAGTGCGTATGAAGAGGACTTTGACGGAGCCGAGATGCAGATCGGCGGGCTTAGCAGGCTTAAGGAGATGGACGACAAGGTGCACGCAGCGAGGGACCGCGAGAGAAAGGAGCGCAAGGGCGATGCGTTCCCGGGGTACGGCCCGGCTGTGCCGCTGGAATTGGAGGCCTGCGAGTTCCCCAGCGCCAGCCAGGTGATCGAGGAAGAGTTGCCTCGGCTTTTGGCATCGATCAACTCTGAGTCCAACTCCGAGTCCAACTCCAAGTCCGCGGAGTTGCAGCCGGATCGGCAGCGGAGCGTCTTTGACTACTTGGCACCAGAAGCACGCGAGAGAATCAGGGCCACGGCCTCTGCGCAGCCAAGCCAGGATGGGTATTTGCAGACCAGGTTCGCCCCAGCTGTGCCATCCGACCGGAATGGCTCCCAAGCCCTTGCGTCTGAAGAGGTCAAGGAACAGGGGAAAGACCCAGCTGAAGACATCATTGTCGTCGAGCGATCTGAAGAGCCTTGGCAGCCCGAACGCATTGTTTGTAAACGTCTTGGGGTCTCAGTCCCGCAAGTATCATTGCCTTTGCCCCCCAGCGAGGAGAAGTCCCTGCCGAAGCCATACACGTTGCGACCCCCTGCCCCGCCAGCTGACGAAGATGTAGAGTTACTGAATCTTGACTTTCGTGTGGCAAGAGATAGAGAGGGCAGCCACCCTTCGCTTTTTGAGCCAGACGATGCACAAGACACGATTGAGATTTCTCCAGAAGAAGCCAAGGCTCTGCACGCAGCCGAGAAACGCTTAGCCGCAAACTCGGCAGAAACCGAGGTGGGTCACTCAGAGAGCCAAGCCGGTTCGCACCGCATAACGTTCAAACCCCGCTCTCAACGAAATGCATCGACCTCTTCGCACTCCTTCCGTGCGCGAGAACCGACCAAGCGCCCGCGAAGTGCGGATGCACTCAACAGCGACTCCGACTCTTCCAGACGCCCGCGCAAACACCGCAAGCATGGCAAGGAAAAGAAATCGAGAAAGCACAAGAAACGGTCACATCGAAGAAGGAGTGACTGGTCCGTCTCCAGCGATGAAGGCGCGTGAGACGCGAGAAGATCGATTTGAACTGCCACTGGTTCGAATATTATGTTTGATTGTTACCTCTGGCTGACTGGAAGAATTACAAGGCTACTAACGTAGAGTCAAAAGTGCCGAACACGCTACCTGGGTCGTGTGACGTCGCGGATGCCGCTCTTCATAACAATGAATTGCGCCGTGGCGGGGCGCAGGTAAGGAGACTTGACGAGCTGGATTTTGCGGACTGTGTGAATTATCTGTACATCTTCGTTCTCGTTTGTGACCTGTTCTGGATGCCACTCGTGTTGCTGCCGGCTCGCGTCATCACCATCGCGGGCTTTGAGAGCCTTGGAACTTGCGCCAGTGCTCCTGTTCTCGCTCCTACGCTTGACCCTCTCAAGCAAGTTCTCCTCCGTCCGCTCGATGATCAGCCGGTTTGTCACTGCGTGCGACCATGACTCACCCAATGCTGGGGCAAAATAAGAAGAGCTTCCGTCCTCCTGTCGATTGGACCTACCGACATGAATTTTGGTGGTCATTTGATTGGTGACGACTACAGCGACACGATTGTGCGCAGCCAAGCGATTCAGTGCCTGTGAGATGTTGTTCAAAGAGCGCGTGCGTTGAGCCATGTTGATGAACTCCTGCCGAAAATGAAAGGCCATTGAATCCACCACGACGAGCTTTACTTGAGGCTTGTCGCGGAGCATGCGCTCAAGATGAAGAACAGCCGCAGTCTGCTCGCCGTGATTGTGTACCCTGCATATGTGTATTTTGTTTAAAACATCTTTGACGTTCGAATACGTGGTTTCCACCTCCTTGCTCTGCCGTTCGCGCAACCGTGAATCCCCGTTGGACTTGGCCACTCTCTCGAGATGCTGCAAGACTGCGGCTGCCATGTCTCGCACCCTGTCCACCGCGAAGCTGCCCTCGGTGTCGATGTAAATGCACTCCCCTTCGAGCCCCCCAAAGCATTGAGGGATTGTCACGTCCACCGCGAGCTGCATGCACAGTTGGGTCTTGCCGCATCCTGGAACCGAGCACAGCTCCGTGACCTGACCAATGGCAACCCCACCGCCTAATATTTTGTCCAAATTCTTACAATACGTGACCACAAAGTTCAACCGCGCCTCTCTTTCGTCCAGCATTTCCAGCGCCGAGGTTCCCTGTGTCTGTTCCTTGCCACCAACGCCTTTTGCCACTGAGCTCTTTATCTCATCCAGAAGCTTGACCGTCTTCCGGACATCCATTCCTAGCTCCCTCGACAGCCGCACCGCTGATACCTGCCAATGCAAACAACAACAACAGCAACAGCAACAGCAACAACAATAATATTAATAATAACAACAACAACATCAACAACCGAGTCAGCACCCACACCAGCACAATCGTCGCTCTCCACCACCGTCATCATCATAATCATCATCATCATCATCATCATCATTATCATTATCATTATCATTATCATGATCAAACTCACCTCCAGAACGTCGCCCACCGTCTTGAATCCCGCCGACCGCAGCAACGCCTTCGCGGACACGGACACCTTCAGGCTCGCCAGCGTCACCAGACCGTGCTCCACCTCCACCTCCGCCATCCGCCCTGTCCGCGCCGCGGACTTGCCTCCTTCCTTCTTCTGTTCTGAGTTGTGCTCTTTCTGCTGCTTGTGCTTCTTCTCCGCCTGCGCTCGCGATTTGAGTGCGAGAGTGCAAGAGTGTTGTGTGTGGTATGTAACCGATGGTGAGTGAAAGGGTACGCGAGGACTGGCTGTGAGTACTGAGGACTCGCTCCTGTGGGTTCTTTGGTTCTTTAGTTCTTTGGTTCTTTGGTGAGTGTGGCAATACCCTTTCGAGCGCGTTTATATGTTTGGTGGGCTGACTTGGTCGGCATTTCAAATTCTTCGTGAATGCTCGCGAATATTCATGAACGTGTAATTGAAGGCTAGCTGGACGAATAGATGCCGGGTAGGCTTGACTGGAGATGGAGGAGATGGTGTTGATTGATGTCGATTGGATGTGGTTTGGAGAATGAGGTATTTGTCCATGGAGAGGAAAGGAGGTCGAAATGGGAAGGCATGGTGTTGTTATCCTTCGAGGCTCGGTCGATTGCACGAGTTGTTGTTGTTGTTGTTGTTGTCGTTGTTGTTGTTGTTGTTGTTGTTGCTGTTGTTGTGCTCAACGGCGGTCTGAACTTGATTGCCAGTTTTTCAATGTCCGAGAGTTTAGAAGGCTGGATGATACTTGTTCCCGAAACGAAAGAAACGCAACAAACATCGATACGACGATTTCATATTTACATTTTGTTCACTGTTTTCACTGTTGCGAAAACGAAAAACTAGATTGCAGATTCTTGGACTGCACGGCGCAAGAGTTCATGCCAGCCAGGAGTGTGTGCGCGTAGGAAGAATTCTGAAGGCCTTTGCTGCGGAGAGCCTCAATGATTCGGAACCTCACATCGCCACAGACCTTGTCGCTGGAAAAGCCAGTGTCCTTGAAGAGACCCTCCTTGTTGAAATTACGGTAAGCTGCATCAGGCACAACTGCGGAGGAAAAAGTGGAAGAAAGGACTCGCTCTCGAGAGGGCTCGATCTCTTGGAGCTTGTAATAATATGGAACCGAGGTGCGAATCTCGTCCAGCTGTTTCTCCCTCTGAAGCTTCAGGGCTTCTTCCTCGGCAAGGCGTTGTCTTTCGTACTCGAGGCGTTGCAGCCTCTCACTTTCTCGATAGTTCACTCTAGCCCTCAGCTCTGGGGCGCGGGTCTTCCTGAGCTGCTCCTGTATGGCACTCTCCTGTGCATCTCGCAGCTCCACCATTGCCTTTTGAAATTTCTTTTCGTCCTGAAATGCTTTCACTAGTTGGTGCGCACGCTCACGTTCCATCTCCTCAACCTCTCTCCGGCGCTCTGCTTCTGCTAGCTCGACGGCCTCGCGCTCGGCTTTTAAACGCTCCAATTCTGCAAGCCTGATCGCGGCTTCCTTCCTCTGCTCTTCAAGTATTGCATGCAGGTCCGCTCGCTGCCGCTCGTGGACCTCTTGTTGCCCGCGTTTTACACGGGCCGAGTCAGCATCTGCGATTGCCTTGCTGACTTCTTGAAACCCTTTGGTTTCGAGCTCGGCGAGCTCGCGCCGCCGCACTTCACTCAAGTCTCGAAGTTGCTGTTTTAATTTCCGCCCCGTTTCGTGCCAATGTAAATGGGTCTGAATCTCCTCCTTGGTTTTTCCGGGAATGTGGACTATGGCACGATCGGTGAAAGCCTCATAACCCCTTCCGCGCAAAACAAACTCTCGATAAAGCTTCACAAGAATTTCGTGTTCAGCGTCTCCGAACCAGGTGCCTTGTTCGATACTTTCCCGTTTGGCAATTCGCTGAGCAGAGGCTTGTTTTTCAATCTCAGCTTCTTGCAACGCGAACTTCGACCGAGCCTCGGATATTCTCGAATCAGCAACAAGTGCTGCTTGCAGCACTATGGGTTCATCTTCGTAGCCCTGCGTGAATCTGGCAAATCCGGCTCTGTTGTTTTCATCCTTTGGTTCACTACTGCGCTCTTGCTGGCCATTGTCCGTCTCTTCTTGGAGACTTTTGCTCACCATCGCTCTTGCTTTGGCAGCCTCCTCCGTGGCGAGCAGGGCGGTTTCGTGGAGCTCCTCTCCCAGCATAAGCAAGCCATGCCGAAGTGCTCCAAGCAGATCAGCCACTTGGCTCACCTCTTCTGAGGTCTTAGCTCCCGAAGCTAGTGCACGTACAGACATCACCTGCGCCACAAGCCCCGCTCTGAATTCGCGTATGCCGGCATCTCCAGCAACTCCGTTGACTGAGTTGCTGTCTTGCATCCCTCGGCCTGGCCGTTGTTGCCCGCCCGCCAGCGCCGTCCGCCTGCTCAAAGTGCGGTGCTTATGCGGAAGACTCTGAGAATTTCTGTCGAGGAGCTTTCGAGCGTCTGCCAGCACCTTTCGACGCTTCTCCTCGGCCGCATCCACCGAACCCGCCGGATCAAGAGCTTCCTCGGAACGAGCGGAACGCATTGAACGCATCGAGTTCACAGGAGCGCGCTCCACGCGAGGGTCGACATCTTGAGCATCATCGCCGTCGGCGCTATGTTGACTTTCTGATTCAGCGCCGAGCAGGTCCCTAGCAGCTGACTGAACGTGCTGCCAGAGCTGAGCCTCTTTTCTTCGTAGTGCTTGGTTCTCTCTCTCCCACTCATGCCGCAGCTCAGTTCCACGAGCAGCTTGCTTCCGATGTCTCCTCTGACCCGCCAGGCTGCTTAGCACTGCCGACCCGCGGTTCGCTTTCTCCAAAGCTTCTTCCATCCCTCTTTCTGTTTCTGTTTCTCTTTTAATTCACTTTTCAACGTATATCTGTCTCCGTTACTACTCTTCCTCTGCACAAAAAAGCAGAATTTCAAATTCCAAAAGAAACACTTGCGCGTTCTTCCCTCTGCGGCCCTCTCTCTTAGAGTTGCTCCTTTCAAAGTTCAAGTTGTCTCCGCTCTTCACCGGCTTTTGCTCACCTGGCCGAGTATACAACGCACCATTTGACCTACCTTCTTCCTTCCGCGCACCCCTGTGTTTGCGTCTGCGGACCCCACAGCTTGACCCTCCCTCACCTAGCCGCAAATGTGACCGTTTCAAAACTGTTGCTCAAAGTTCAAGTTGTTATTTAGGTTCTCAAGAGCTCTAGCTCTAGAGCTCTCCAGAGCTCTTCAGAGTCCTGCTATGGGTGGGACAAAGAGGGCGTCCTGCTGGGACTGAAATCATCTGCTTAATGCAGGTGTCTCCGCGCCGAGGATGCGCGCTGAGGATGAGCCGTTACGGTTGACCCCCAGTCCCATAAGACGATATGGTTACCGGTGACCCCTAGTCCCATAACGGAAAGTTTCTAGTTCGTTCACGCACCAACTGTTACACACAGAGATAGATAGGGCTACCTATTGTTACTTCAAGCGTGCAACTTCTATCGTCGTCTTGTACAGAATACGGTAAGAAGAGGAGAATAGCATAAGATGTTTATCGCGATAAATATAATACCGGGAACCCAGCCTTCCACCTTAATATTTAATTATCCGTGCCCGTAGATCCCCGGTATGCTAATAGCTATCTATCAGATCAAAAGCTATGCAAAACAAAAAAGGAACTCAAGTGAGTACTCGAGTACTCATTGTCACTTGTATTCGCGTACCCGGGCGCGAGTACAGTTCCTTGATCGCGGTAATCGGACGCCAGGGGTTCCGGTAGTACGTAGTCGTTCAAGTTGAAAAGAAACTAAACTTTGAAAGGAAGTGTGGAAGTGACCATGTCGTGGTACTCGCAAACGCCGCAGAGCGTGAAGAGTGGCGGAGACAGCCAAGGTCCGCAGTCTGGCGCGGGAGCAGTGGCAGGCGTGGGCTCGCAGTACACGGAAGGGCCGACAGACAGGGCGGAAGACTTTCCGTTTGAACGTCTGTGCAAGATGTTTGAAAAGGCGGCGTCCAAGTCCGGGTCCAAGATGGAGCGACTGAGCGTGATTTTCACGAAGAAATTTCAAAAGTACTTTCAAAAGCAGTCAACATACCCCGTGATTCGACTGCTGCTCCCAAACTTGGATACGGAGAGACTAAAGTATGGCATCCGGGACAAGAACATCGCCAAGCTGGTGATTCAAGCAAACGGGTGGGGCCCGAACCATGCCAAGGCGAAACAGATTGAAGGATGGAAGAACAGCGCCAAGGCAAACACCAAAGGTGGCGACATCGCTTCCGTGATCGCCGAAGTGTTGTCAGAAACAATGGCGACTTCGAGCAACCTCACCGTTGGCCAGGTTAATGACTTGCTGGACAAGCTTGCCGAAGCCGACGGCGAAGATGGCAAGAAGAACGTTCTTTTGCAAATTTTACAAAAGCTACACTGGCTTGAAATGAAGTACCTTATCCGCATCATTCTGAAGGATATGAAGCTCGGCTTCCAGCACGAGAGTGTTCTGAGGTTGATGCACGAGGATGCGGTCCAGCAGTACAACTCTCATCTCGACCTGCGAAGGCTATGTGCGGAAATTAAGGAGCCAAATGTGAGGCTAACGCCAAAGGTGACGCTGTGGAGCAAGTGTATGCCGATGTTGTGCCACCGTGCAGACAACGTAGTGGATTGTTTCAGCGCGTTTGGGGACAGCGATTTTGTGATCGAGGACAAACTTGACGGTGAAAGGCTAATCGTTCACTACGACCGCGCAAGGCCAAGAGATCTCAAGCTGTTTTCACGAAGCGGGGTGGACATAGGCGAGAAGTACGACTATGCTCGCGCCTTGGAAGCCTGCTTCAGAAAGTGCATCAAGGTGAACAAATGCATTCTGGACGGCGAGCTCTTGGGCTTTGATCAGAAGACGAACACGTTCACGCCGTTTGGGGAAAATAGAACAATTGCGCGAGATATGTGTGACCTCATGGACAACGGCAAAGACCCCACACTAGAAGGGCATTGGTTGTGCTTTGTTGTTTTCGATATATTGTACGTAGAGGGATTCAATTTCGCCGAACACCGCATTCAAGACCCCAACGAGCCCAACCTCACCGGGCTTCCTCTCCGCGAAAGGCGGCTAGTGTTGAGCAAATGTGTTGAGCCCTGGCCGACCCGGATGGAGCTAATCAAGCAAGTTGTCGTGCCCGACCGCGAGAAGAAGATCCGCCAGGACATTGTCTTCAACGAGCTCGACCGCATCATCTTGAACTCGATGGAGGGCATGGTTCTCAAGAGCATGGACTCACCGTATATTCTTGACGGTCGCAAGAAGGAATACTGGGTAAAACTCAAACCAGACTATTGCGACCAGCTAAACGACACCCTTGACGTAATCTTGCTTGCAGGGTACTACGGGAAAGGAGAGCTCAGGCGCGGAGGCATTAGTCATTTTATGCTTGGCGTCGCAAAGGACGCAGAGGATGGGGGGCGGCCCAGTGAGTTTTACACAATTGGAAAAGTTGGTACTGGGTACTCGATGGTCGAATTGGAGATTCTACGGGCGAAGATCGGCAAACACGAAAAACCGTGGGACAACAACAATCCTCCGCCACACCTGATGAAGTGGCGGCCGGCGAAAACAGATGACATCCCGGATGTTTGGTACCCTCCAGAGCACGCCATCGTTGCCGAAATTAAAGGGTCGATGATCGTTCGAAGCGAAAACTGGTCATCGTACTATACGATTCGGTTCCCGCGCGTCGAGCGGTTCCGCTACGACAAGGAGTGGCATCAGTGCATGAAGTATAGCGAGGTGAGAGATATGTTTGATCATCAGAACGGGAGCTTGCAAAAATCTGTTGGATCAGGGGGTCTACGGTCAAGCCCGTCCAAATCCAGGAAGGCCATGCGGACGAAGGCTGCCGTTGTGCCGCTGGGTTCCGTGCCGTCTGCGTTTCATAGCCGTGTGATGCGCTCACGGGACGTGAAAAAAGTCTCTGATATCTTCAAAGACAACAACAGCTTTGTTCTCGACTTCAAACTACGAACTCCGTTATCCTTCACGATCAATGAGCAAGAGGTGGCAATCTGCGAAGCCCGCGACGTGGTGGAGCTCCTAGTGAAGAACGGGGCCAATAATTTTGCCACGATGCCAAAGAAGGCTGTCGAAATCATCGTCGCACCCCCAGAGGAGGTGGGTGAAACCCAGGAGCTCACGAACTTCAAGAAAGCGAATGAACACGACATGGTGAACATTCAGTTTATTGCAAAGTGCCTCAATGCCGGCACAGTCCTCATGCCACAGTTTGAGGACTTTGTATATGTTTCAAAGCTAACACGGATAGAGTGGAGTCAGAAATACGACGAGTACGGTGACCACATGACCGAGCACGCCACGAAGCGCTCATTGGAGAATGCCCTGGAAGAGGTCAACATCACCGGCGCGAGTCCAAGCGAGTGCAAGCGCGCCCGCAAAGAGCTTTTGGCCGAAGAGATAGACCCTCTCCTGGTCAGTGGCGCATACCTTCGCGGATCGGTGATCTACTTTGACAAATACGCCACCTTGCGAATGAGGGAGTCTGACTCGAGAGAGCTACAGCCCACATTCCCGTATTCCATTCTTCAAAGTGTGGAGGCCATTGCGCAACTTCACGACGCGGATCTCGCCGACGTCCTTGACAACACCGTGACTCACATCATCGTCAACAGCGAGTATCCCAACAGGCCTCAACGGAGAGAGGAGCTCAGTCAGGTTCTCAAAGCCCTGAGGCGCGAGTACATCGCCTTTCGGGAGCCACGCGTGGTGAATCACAACTACATACTGGAGGTCGCTCGCTCTGCTTTAAGCTGGCAGAACTGCCCTCCGCAGATATTTACAGAGCTTTGAATTGCGCATTGTGAGCCCAAAGCAGTTGTCAAATTCCCAAGTGGGACGGCAGGGGAGCGCCCCGGCCAGCGTCACTTTCGTTTTGGGGTTTGCAGATTGTACCCACAGCCCCGCAGCTCACAAAAGGAAGGTCTTTCACGGCACACGCCGTCCCTTTTGTAATTCCCATCTCTCTCTTGCTCGCGTGGCAGTTTCCCTCTAGGCTAGTCGCTCCCATTTCAGCCAATGTTCAGCATTTACACAAAAGGTCCGTTTCCAGCTCTTTTAGATTTCCCAAATCCCACATTTCTTTCCCACATCCAAACTACAAACTTCGCTGGGGAACCAAGTACCGGTACAGTTCCACCAAAGCCGGTCACTACGTTCGCTACGCGTGCTCTAGTCTCAGCACATCTCAGCACACACCTTTTTCGCTCCCACATGTTCGTGCTACGATCGCCCCGCAACAACCGCTTCGTTCCACGTCACGCGGGGTATCTCCGTGACGACCGTGGTTCTGATTTAACCGTAAACGGGCGTAACGAAAGGTACCAATTGCCATTCCGCTCCTGCACAGTCCGACACGGCCGGGAAAAGCGCTGCTAAGACAAACGCTAGTGATGCGCGATGACCCGCTCGGAGCATTGCACTTTGAGCCAGCGCGAATTTCAGGGGGAGGGTTCTAGTAGAGATGTTAGGTGTGGCAAGGATTTCTCCCCCGGTATTCGCGAGCCTGAGCAGATTTCTTTCTTGCACGTCGTGTGTTCGCGCTGCATTTGCTCTTAGCGCACGGGCCTACTAAAATGTCCCCAATGACATCATGCTGATTTTCATCTAGTCAAATTGTGTATCGTCTGACGTCAGTCATATTCTGGGCGTTTTCCAGAACCCTATGGTATCCCGTCGGAAATCTTAAGGGCGGTCCAAGAACTCGGAGTCTTAAAGATTTTGGGCAGCACGTGTTAAGAGCGGGAGGAAGCAAGAGGCCCTCTCAAATTGGACTGAGCAATGAGAGACAGCGTATAATAAATCCGTCCCTCTCGCATAGGAGTTCATTATATAACCTTAATCGTTCTAGAGAATCCTTTAAATTCCAATTATTGGCTAACGAATTGGGTAGGATCCAGTAGCAAAACTCCAGTCCGCCTCAGCGATACACTACCGCGTCGTTTAGCAGGCTGCTAAAACGAACTTCTCTTAACATAGTAGCGAGTTTTAAACTACGATTAGAATAAAGCTCCTAAGTCAGCGAGCAAGAAAATATTTCTCCCTTTAAGTGAACCTATTACGCTCTCTTTAGCGCATACGGCCTAATCGCCTTTATGCAATACGCTGGCGCCCCGTGAAAGATCGGAAGACGCCCAGTAGCACTCCTCCATTATCATATCCATAACAATATCCCTAGTATCCCTAACTCCCGCCTAGTGCTAATAGGGCGTAGCCAAACCCCCCGACCCCGTCGTCCCGGGTACCCGGGGTAAGGGTACCGTTCCGTTCCGTTACCGTACGGCCGTCCTACGAAGGTAAAGGTAACGGCCGACTACTTACGGTTACCGGTTCCGTTGGTCGGGCCGGTACCGGTTACGGGGTTGGGGTTAGGGTACGGACGGTAAGGTTAGGTCGGGACGGGTAAGGTTTAGGTTTAGGTACGGTTTCGGTTTCCGTCCGGGTAGGGGTAGGGTTTGGGTTTAGGTTAAGGTTTAGGGTTTTGGGTTACGTTACGTTTGGTTTGGTTTTAGTTTAGTTTGGTTTTGGTTTTGGTTTTGGTTTTGGTTTTCGGTTACGTAGTCGTCCTTTCGTTCGACGTAGGTTCGTACGNAGCCGGTCACTACGTTCGCTACGCGCGCTCTAGTCTCAGCACATCTCAGCACATCTCAGCACACACCTTTTTTTGCTCCCACATGTTCGTGCTACGATCGCCCCGCAACAACCGCTTCGTTCCACGTCACGCGGGGTATCTCCGTGACGACCGTGGTTCTGATTTAACCGTAAACGGGCGTAACGAAAGGTACCAATTGCCATTCCGCTCCTGCACAGTCCGACACGGCCGGGAAAAGCGCTGCTAAGACAAACGCTAGTGATGCGCGATGACCCGCTCGGAGCATTGCACTTTGAGCCAGCGCGAATTTCAGGGGGAGGGTTCTATTAGAGGTATTAGGTGTGACAAGGATTTCTCCCCCGGTATTCGCGAGCCTGAGCAGATTTCTTTCTTGCACGTCGTGTGTTCGCGCTGCATTTGCTCTTAGCGCACGGGCCTACTAAAATGTCCCCAATGACATCATGATGATTTTCATCTAGTCAAATTGTGTATCGTCTGACGTCAGTCAAATTCTGGGCGTTTTCCAGAACCCTATGGTATCCCGTCGGAAATCTTAAGGGCGGTCCAAGAACTCTGAGTCTTAAAGATTTTGGGCAGCACGTGTTAAGAGCGGGAGGAAGCAAGAGGCCCTCTCAAATTGGACTGAGCAATGAGAGACAGCGTCTAATAAATCCGTCCCTCTCGTATAGGAGTTCAGTATATAACCTTAATCGTTCTAGAGAATCCTTTAAATTCCAATTATTGGCTAACGAATTGGGTAGGATCCAGTAGCAAAACTCCAGTCCGCCTCAGCGATACACTACCGCGTCGTTTAGCAGGCTGCTAAAACGAACTTCTCTTAACATAGTAGCGAGTTTTAAACTACGATTAGAATAAAGCTCCTAAGTCAGCGAGCAAGAAAATATTTCTCCCTCTAAGTGAACCTATTACGCTCTCTTTAGCGCATACGGCCTAATCGCTCTTTATGCAATACGCTGGCGCCCCGTGAAAGATCGGAAGACACCCAGTAGCACTCCTCCATTATCATATCCATAACAATATCCCTAGTATCCCTAATCCCCGCTAGTGCTAATGGGCTAGCCAACCCCCGCTGCCCGGTAGGAGTCCTGTCCTAGCGCTCAGAGTAAGCGCATCTAGGTCCTGTGCGGCTACGGTGGTGGTAGCGAGTAGTGCGGAGTAGTTGTAGCGTTTGCCTGGGAGTGGTTGTAGTAGTTGGTTGACTTGTGTTGTTATGTTGTTGTTGTTGTTGTTCGATGCTCTTGCAGTGTCAGATCATCGTCAGATTGTCAGATTGTCAGATTGTCAGATTGTCAGATTGTCAGATTGTCAGCTCAGCTTGTCAGGTTGTCAACGTGCCAGTGCATGCCTGCGCAGCTTCCTCTTTGCAGTCGTCATTCATCATTCATCATTCGTGATCCGTGATTCGTGATTCGCCAGTTGTCACTTGGGTCAGAAGAGAGGCGAGAAGGAGCAGATAGTTTTGGTTGTTGCTTGTTTGGTCGACGAGATGGAGGACATTTTGATGGAGACGGACTTTGACGGGATTCTGAGCCTGAAGGAGGAGATTGACGTGGATGCGCTCCTGCGGGAAGGGTTCCTGGAGGATGACTTGCCGGGCGGCGAGCTGCAAGGGCTGAATGCGATCAAGCTCGTAGAGAATGATGCCCAGGAGGATATGGCCATGAGCGTGTTTGAGATGCCCGAGGAGAGAAAGATTGGCAAGAAGGCGAAGCGCAGTGAGCAGGAGTCGGAGATGATGGGCTTGCACCGACACGTGACGGACGGCGTGGCGCCCATCTCCATTCCGAATGGAAACCCATTTGCCCGCCAGCACCAAGGAGGAAGCGCTCTCCCGCCAAACTACGCATTGTCTGGCGACCTTGCTGTACTGCACCGCCCGTCAAAGAGCGAGAACGAGTACATGCGCATCACCTCGCAGCCTCCACTCGAGATCAGGACGAGGACCAAGAATGAGAACCGCACCTTCTCGTGCTCCATCCAGGTCACCAAACTCACTTCGCCTGATTGCTGCAGCGTTACCGTGGATCTCTGCTATGCTACGGACCCTTCCACAGTCATATCGACCCTGGGTGGAACTCTCACCAAGGCCATCGATGTCGGCAACGTGAGTTTTGATGACCTCAGCGTGAGTGTTGCGTCTCCAAAACACTCCGAAAAGGAGTTCATGCTCCGCATCACTTTGAGCGACGCTGGAAAGGCCAAGGCGCTCTGCGGAGACCGCGTCAAATCCGAGCCAGTTTGCGTGTATTCTACCCCGTTTTATGCCTTCAGCCACAAGAGCGTTCTCAAGCGCCGTCGTGAGGTTACCCTTCGCGCCCTTAGCCACACCTCGATTTCGTGTTCCACCTTGGAGCACAACAACCTGCACGTTGTTGGGGCACCATTTGTGCGCTCGGACAGGCTCCAGTGCGTGTTCCGCGTGAGACGCGCGGACTGCGACTCGCACTGCCTCGAAGCCATGCTGAAAGAAGCCGAGTGCAAAGAGTTTCAAACGGAGGAGGAGAGCTGGCTCTCCCTTCGCGCTCCGCACCTCGAGGTATTCTCTGAAAGCGTCTTGTTTTTTCAGCTTCCGAAAGCGTTCTTCTTGAGCAACTCAGACATTCAAGCCTATGTCCAAGTCACCAACGATGGCCGCAATTTTTCGAACGCCATCCCATTGTACTATGCCGCGGAGGCACCCCCATCCCCGAAGAGACATTGCAACAGTATTCGTTCCAGGATGTAGCTGAGCTAGTCAGCCCGTTTCGTGTGCTTTGTTTTGTACTGATCACGGTGAGATTGTATGTTCCATGAAGGGGTGGGCCCAGTTTTTTGATTGCAGCGTATCCTCTTTTCTTTATTAATTTATTGTGTGTACACCTGAAGTAGTATTTATGCGTCAGCCCTTCCCAAAATAAGTATCTATCTATTCTTATCTCTTCAGTGAAGACGTGCCTTTCTTCGTTTTCTGGCGTGCAGTGCATTCGGTATCTTCGGGAACTCGTAAACGTCCGAGAGGTATACGGAAGGCTCATAATTAAGGGGTTGATGTTGGTTGGAACACGGGCTCCTGGCTCCCTCGCCCGAGGCCAGCATCTCCAAAGGCAAAAGCGTTTATTTACATATGACAATCGAACGTATTAGCACATTCCGGCATTACTGCTCCAGGGATGCTGCTATCGCACGCTGCAGCTCTTCATCTTCGTCAAATGCGTTGTTTCTTGCAGTGGGTTCATCTGTGTGTACATCATATCCTGATTCCTCTTGGCTAAGCGTCATCGCTCTTCTAAGGTCCTCCTCTTCGTCATCTTCAGGTGTGTGATCTTCCAAGCTCATCTTAATCGCCGCGTCGAGTAAGCTCTCTTCTGATAAGGCAGGATCATCTGCTGTCGCATCTTGCGATTCACTGTACCGAATGGCCGCAGCCAGCTGTTCCTCTTCTGAAAGAGCGGATGCATAGTCCTGAAAATCTTTATCGGCCAAATCCGCTTCACTTGCCTTGAGCGCTTCCTCTATCGCGGCTTGCTCTGTCGCAACGAGATCGGAATCTTGCATTGCAGCTTTTTCATCGAACGCGGCATCTGCGTCTTGCGCGCTCTCTTTGAGAGCTTCGTCCAATCGCGTTAGTTCGTCCGCATGAGGGTCAGCCAGTGACTGTTCCAGGATACTGTTCAAGTCTGTTCCCGCACCAGAAGTGTGAAGCTCACGAGAGGTCTCAAGAACGTTTAAAAGTGCGGCGTCTTCATCCTTCTCCTCTGACTGCAGCAATACACGACCATCTGACAACGAAGATTGGTGGGAAGAACGAAGTGAGTCTTGGCGTCGCTTGGACAATGCCAGCGCCATCTCTTCGATAGCCCCAACTTGGCGGGAGTCCTGCAGTGGCTCGGCAAACCCTGGGCCGACAATGCTGTCGTAGTGTCCACCACCGTAAAATGATAAGCGCATTGAAGGTCTGTGGCGCGTATCCTCATGGAAAGTCCGAAGCATGCGCGCACCACACACGGGGTCATACGCGTACACTTGAGCCGGCCGGTCGTAAATCTCGCAGATGGCCTGTAGTTCAATATCGTCGCCCCACGCACCATCCTTCCTCTTGTGCGCACAGTAAGCTTCGAACCCTTCCTCGTTGCCGACTACGAAGGGCGAAAAGTATTCCTTCTCGCTCATCATATAGTCCACGCAATACTTGCGGACTGCCATGTGATGCTCTGGAGTTCCGTAGACCTGATGGCTTATCGACCTAAAGAGACAATTTCCATCGCCTTCCATTCTCTCCAATCTTAGCCGCATTTTGTCGAGTGCCTTCACATACCGGTCAAATCTCCCAGACGCGACCTGAATCTCTCGCCTTCGCCCGCCGCTGCCCTTCCGCACCATTTCGTTCACGTCCACCGTGCGTTCGGCCCAGCATTTTCCCTTGCTCTCCTCATCAAATTCCTCTTCTTCCAGCTCAAAGTGTCTTGGAATCTCATTTTCCTGATTCCCAATCGGATCGTCATCTTCGCGCTTGCGCTCGCCAGCGTCTTCGCAGCTGCCCCAACTACGGCCGTCCTCTTCATCTTCCTTTGCGAGATTGCCTGTCCTTATCTGGGTCATTTTTGCAAACAACTACACTCGCAACGATACCAGAAGAGTCCCAGTCAAGTATTTCGTCAACTTGAGACACCGCTTCTTTCTTCACTCTTTGTGCACTTGTCCGTCAAAGCAGAACGCCACCATCGAGCGGAACCCAACGTTACTGTTTCAGAGCTAATCAATTCGCTTAGGTGGCATACTACCCATGCACGGGGACACTTGTGGCTGTGTGGGGACTTGCAGGAACATCCAAGTCTCCTTCTTCTTCTTCCCGGAGTTTCCGGACAGGGGGAAAACAGGGGAGCACTTCTTTGTTCTCTGAGAAAAAGCGTTCTTCAGAACACGAACGAAGAACGCTTCTCCCCCGAGATCTGAATTTCTGGTCGAGACTGTTTCTCAGGAGGGACGCCATACAAATACCATGCCATGATAGCAGTCATGGTAGGTGCCCATACAGTAGCCTTCCACTACCTCTCCCTCCGAATTCCGGGGGGAACAATCCCAGCTCAGAGGACCTTAGCTGTATTTCTAAAGTATCTCGTAGGCGTATCGTTCCACGAAACCTGTGGGCGTTCTTCCCGAGACCAGACACCGTCTAGGCTTCCTCCTACACACTTTCTACCTAGCAGCCATTGAGGAGTAGCATCCACTTACTCCTATCTTAACCATGCAACTTCTGCACCTCCTTCCACAACTCGCACATTACGATATACGGCGTTTAGCGCAAACAATAGCAGTGGCGTCACGTGAACGAAGACGGTTTGTTTGTTGATTGATTTCAATTGATTGATTGTTTGTTGTGTGAAAAAGGGACTTGAAGGAGGACGCGAAGATCGGCAAAAAGGGAAATAAGTCCGTGTCCTCGGGAGAGGTGTGCGTAGAGCGTAGAGCGTCGGCTAATTGGAAGAGAGAGGCGCACAGAGTGTCGTAGAGCAAAAGGTCTTGGCTGTGGGCGGTTTGCGGTTTGCGGTTGGCGACAGCGAGTAAGCGAGTAAGCGACCAGGTGGAGATAGGTCGAGTTGTTGCGTGCGTTTGCTGGAATTGGATCATATTGGCGTGCGCTCGCTGGCAGCAAGTGTGTGCTGCGAGGGCTGGGAGGACGCAGCGGAACGGTTTGCGAGAGGAGGTTGGCGCACGTTCCGTGGGGTGTGGTTGTTGTTCTTTTTGTCTCGAGAAGATTTGCAGTGGCAAGCATCGATCGAAATTCTGATTGACTGTGAAGCTTTTGCAAAGGTCTCTTGAATGACGGCTCCTAGAGTCGCGCGGGTGCTGGTGTGGTGTGACAGCAAGGCGACGGTGAGACAGTCGTTTGAGTTTTTCTCGGGCGGGCTAGGATTCAAGCAAAAGTTAGCTCCCTCATTTCGCGCGAAACGTAACTTTTTCCCTCTTGCAAACAATACGTTCTGTGCGTCAGTGACAGATGGGAATCTGACGGTGGAGTTTACCTCTATACCTTGGGTATCGGCCCTGCGCTTGGCGTTTCGACAGCCCCAGGCTGCACAAGTCCTGGCGGTCTGCATTGAAAACGTCAAGGCCAGATCCCTGCAGGAGAATAAACCAGGGTTTCTAGAAAGTGCCTTTCTTTTGCAGCCGCTAGCGTGGCTCGGGACGCCGTTCATACATCCGCTCATTCTCTGCGAAGTGGATGATGTGCACGGGCACGAAGAGGCCCGTCTGAAAGGAGATGGCGGCGAGGACGCTCGGCTGAGCGGCGATCACAATGCTAGTAGGAGAACGAGCGATGAGAAAACCCCTCACGTAAAAGAGATTGTGTTTGGAGAGGCTGACGACCGGCTCTGGGCTTCTGCGTCTCTTTTCATGAGTCTTTCCGAGCAAAGGTTGTCTCCAGGGGTCGTAAGTTTTAGCGGCCAACCAGAGTATACTTCAAAGGTCCCCATTCTCCGAATTCTGCCTTCGCCGGAATCCACCCTGGTTCTCAAGGTACCGAATCTGAACGCCGCCCGTAATTCGCTCAATGGAAGAGCGATGTGGGAGGAAATTGGGGGCCCGGGGGAGTGCGGCCGCGACATCAGGCTGGGCATTCCGTTTTTGAAGGGACTGAACATTCGTCTGAGCGAATCCGAAGTGTTTGACCCCCGCTTTGTAGAAAATCCCGAGTCTCTCTCAGAAACTTCCGTCTCATTCGAGAGAAACGACATGGGCGGGATGAGCTGCAGCTCTGTCAATGGAATGGAATTCAAGGAGCGCGTTTTCCGATTTCCGCGGCAGATGGTCTCTGCGCTCGGTCGAAGCTTTCGGCCGCAATATTGAAAATCTTGCCTGTACCTATCTGTACTCACACGCCACACAATCAGTTTCGCCGACGCTTGTACGTTCGCGCATCACATGTCAAAACACATTCATTATCATACATTGACCCCCCGTGTACTTGAATCTAAAATTGCCTCTTGTTTCGTTTTCGTTCCAAATTACCTGAATTCTGAATTACATACATGGCCATTGAAGCATCTCATCCATGGTCCCATTTGTGTGCTGTTTTTGGGTAGTAACCTACTATACTATATGTTGGCGGGATCAATAGGTGTCCTCTTTCTGGTAAGTACACATGCATGTGCGGGTGGGTGCTGAGTACTGACAGGGAGTGGTACTCATGCCACCGGGAAGTGAGGGAGAATAAAAGTCGCGAGAAGCTCAGAGAATCATGTCTCTAACTGCAGAAGAAGTGGAAACCCAGCGGGTGCGCTCGGAGCAGCGCTTTCAGATCCTAAAGGAAGCCACGGTCGCTCAGATGCACCGGGAGAGACTTTTACAGCAGAGAGAGAGCCTGCGCGCACGGCAAGAGATGAATAAGGAGGTTCTAAACGAGCTGAGGTTTGGGCCATACGAGAAGCTCGTGGGCGGGGCCGGTGCGAAGAAGGAGGACTTTTACGTTCTGACGGGCGGACATTTCTCTGTTATGAACCGTCGCGAGGTGGAGTCCACACTGCTCCAAAGCCAAGTGACCACAAAGCAGCAAATGGATAAACTCAGTGAGTCAGTCTTGGAGATTGAGCAGGGGCTGAATAGCAACATTGACGCGTTAGAGCGTCTAAATGCTTGAGATGCCCAGTGCATAGTAGTTGTTGTGTAAATGAACAGAGTGTAATGTGGCCCCGCTTAGTCCCGGGACAAAGTCTTGACTCAGATGTGAGACAATCGCCCCCTTCTCTTCTCAATACCTAGCCTTTATTTACCGTGAAAGGATTTGATGCATACCTACATAAATTTAAAACAAAAACATACAAGGTTCAATCATTTGTTTTCTATTTTTTCTTAGACACACATAAACACGAAACATGTGCGCGGTACAACCAGCGCACGCGTACTGGGCAGCTCCTGAGTCGCCTGTCATCCATCGAAGGAAATTTGACTCCATTTTTCTCTTCTGGTAGAAGGTTGAGCCAGAAAGAAGGGAAACGCTTGAACGAATGCTACATCTCAATGGTTACCGCGTTCTCCTTGGACGATCTGCTACTCCTTGCACCCAACGTCAAGCTCTTCATCTTCCTCTGGATGCGAGACGGATTCGGCAGATATAACAAAAGCGGACATCGGAGGACTCTGTTTGAGCAAGACACAAGTGCGCTCAGGGTTGAAACCAACACTGACAAGATCGGAAATCCACTCTTGATCACTTTGCTCGAATTTCGAAGAGCCCAGCAAACCAAATTTGTGTAAAAACCAAGGCAAGATCAAAGCCTGATCCGCGTCATTTAAACGGTCGACACCAGGGGTCTTCTCCATATTGACGCGCTCCACAGTCTTCAACACGGTTTCCATGAGGTCCACGAGTCTGCACACCCTTCGCGGGGAGAGTAAGTAAGCGAGATCTGAGCACACTGGGGCATGGCAGGTGTCCACCATGACTAGTTCATGGCAAGACTGCTCTAGAAGTGTGATGACAGCTTTATTCGTTTGAAGAGGCACAGAAAAGATCGACACGATCACAGTGTCAAAGTCTTCTTTTATGAGAGAAAAACTCTTCAGCTCGCGGACCATAAAAGCGGGCTTTCGAAACGTCGTGCCTCCCTGACGCTCTAAGATCCAGTGCATTAAAGCATTTAATTTCTCCGTGTCCGGCTCAATTACCAAGATCGCGTCTGCCAAATCCAAAATCTCCGGGCATGAACTGACTACGTGCTTTACCATCTGCGAGCCGTAGAATCCGAGAAGAGTTCCGCGTTGCGAAGATGGCCGTTCAAAGCTCGCGGCAAGACGAACTTTGGATCGCCTGAGAGCACTTAGAATCGCCTGTTGAAGTGTCCCTAAAATAGACTCCAATCCAAGCAGCGCTCTTCCGACGGCCTCCGGCCTCCGTACCCCTGCAGATGCGTCCTCGTTTTGCCAAAGCATTTTTAAGAGCTGACTTTGGTCACCTTTTAGATGCCCAAACGCGTAAAACACTTTGCTAGGGTGATCAGCGTGGCACGCGGCCTTCCAGCTCTCGATGGCCGAAGCCAAGGCGCTCTTGGTTTCCATTCCCTTCATTCTCGCAATCGCCAAGGTCGTCAGCCCTCGATAAAAATGCTCTAGGCCGGTCTCCCCTGGGCCCTGTGCAATAGCTCTCGATTCGCCCACATCTTTCTTGAGTCTCTCCTCAAATTCAGCACGCATGTGCTCCATCTGCACGGCACTTAGGAACTCTGTCCACGCATCCTCCAAACATCCCACCAGTGCTGCTGCGGAGAGACCCCGCACTTGGAACACAGTCCCTTCCACTCTCTGCTTGAGCGAAAGGACGTGCGAGTCCGGCAGGAGCCCGGGCCTTCGAGCGTCCATTGCGTTTTCCCAGTTCCAATTAACCTTTCTCCACTGCTCCCGCTGTTCCCCAGCAGTAAATGTATGGTTTAGGTATGCTCCGTTTGCTTTTATTGTTTTGCTTTTTTGCTTTCTCGGTCACCTTGGACACCCTCGCCACACCACTGTCGTGAGTGGCCTTTTCACGCCCCTCGCGCACTCCCAATTTACGATGCACAACGTGTCAAAAGTACTATGTACACTTTAGATTACTTACGTACGTACTGCATACAGTTCTCTGTAAATCGAGTATGCGCGTACGCTTTCGACTCATATGGCGGGATTTCTCTGTTAGTGTATTCACTATTAAGATGATAAGAAGGACGAGTGGCACACTTGCTCTGGGTAAAGTCGCCAGTCATTTTGCACCGCTGCTCTGGGTCCGGTAAGTCTCACTGTTCTGGGTCTGATAATAAGACACGCGGGGTAAAGGCAAACAAAAGGAACATAAAAGAACAATCACACCTTCCCCGACGAACAACAACGAACCCGGCTGCAGCTAGGTGTGCACCTCCTCCACGTCACTAGGACACCAATGTGATTTGATCAGGCTTTAAACAGGCGTCATATAGACGGCTACGTTTCGCGATACTGCAGCGTACTTTCGTCCCCTTCCCCTTCCCGAGTAAGAATCACTAACATGGTCCTACCTCGACTCTGGTTCTCTCATTTCTCTCCTCCTTGCATGTTCTACGCTCCAGCTAACAAAACACATAACCACCAGAAACATCACGAAGACGTCATCATGACGTGACTCCCTGCACGGTGGCCTTCAAGCAGCGTCACGATACCTCCTCAGTGATGCTAATCGGCCGTCGGACTGAGTGATGAGAGTGATATAGAGTGATGCGCACACCTGGCTCTACCCAGCACCTCCTTTCTTTCTCTCCATCCACTCCCACAGTACCGCCGCGAGTACCGTAGCGAAAGACAAAAGTACGATATTGGTGAAAAAGAGCGTCCCAGGAGGACAAGGAGGACAAGGAGGAGGAGGAAGGAGGAGGGCGGCCGCGCACCTTTGAGAGTCTCCTGGCCGCGCGTAGGGAGGAGGGAGGAGGGAGGAGGGAGAGGCGAGTGGGACAAGTCAAGTTAAATAAATCTTGGCGTCTTTTATTTCGCCGAGCGGTGGGTTTATTTCGCCGAGGACGCTGGTTAGGTTAGCACAGGTCGGGGGAGAGGGGAAAGTGAGAGTGAGAGCGATAGGTGCCAGGGAACTCGGGCTTTCGGGGAATTCGGTCTCGTACATGCAGGTTGTGTGTGTGTGTGTATGTGTATGTGTGTGTTTGTGTGTGCTGCGTCGGTCGAAGCTCAAGCGGAGAGACAATCAGCGCCGGAAATTTTAAAATTTTTGAAAATTTGGAGAATTTGGAGAATTTGGAGAATTGGAGCGTCGCAGTGAGTTGGTGAGGCGTACAAAGTCGCGCAGAAAAGGCCACGGCGGTACGGTAATCGACGTATGGCGTGCGCCAACAAGTCGGTGCAACAGCGTCGAAAGGCGGATGCGCCATTCTATCGTCAGGTACATCAATGGCTCGTGCAGGCGAGACACAAAGCCGCTTGTGTAGAGCATGAGGCAGCACTATTGCGGCTTCAAGAACAGTTTTTGGCCGGGGAGCTACCGCAGGCTGAACTACAACGCCGTGTTAGGGAAATTGTCACAGGAGGGGCGGCGGGGAAGATAAGTGATGCTAATGCAAATGAGATTTCGGCCGGCGACGCGAACATAGCCAAAGCGAGCAATAAAGAGCCGTCGTTCTGGCATCATTCTATTTCGTGCGATGGGGTGTGGGAAAGCTTCTCCGGAGTGAGAGGGGAGATTGTGGAGGTGCTTTTCAGGAAACAATTCAAAGAAAAGGCGCGAATTGCTCCGACCTTCAGATATATTATGGAGTTCCGCACCCCGTGGGCAGCCAGCGTGTTTCACTTCAGTTTGCTCAAGAGGTTTCTTCATGAGCCAAAAGGTCTAGCGGCCGACTCGCCGGTCCTTGCATGGGACCATTTACAGAATATCAAACTTAGCTACGCCCCAGCGGATAAGGAGGTTTCTGCACGCCTTGAAGAAGTCCGGAATATCATCACTGGTACCCAGGGCCAATTATTCGAGAAGGTTTTGCTCGCGGTTACAAAGTTACAAAATCTCAAGCGATACGGCCGCACTTCTGGGCAGGAAGTGAAATCTGTCGCTTTGAAGAAAAAGAAGAAGAAGAAAAAGAAAAAACAGACCTTACCTTCAGCAGCAGCAGACACTCCTTCGTCTATTTCGGAGGACAAAGGTACAGACGTTGAAGCCACAGATCTAGACGCAGAAACTCAGGAAACGTCTCCACAACGGACGGCAAAACATACGGAAACAATCAGCACACCCCAAAAAGCGCACGAGTCGGTAGTGAAGGCGAAAAAAACATACGCTGGGCAAAGCGAGGAGCAGTTGCTCACGAAACGGACACAGATGCTGTCCTCAGAAATATGGGACCTCGTGGCTCATATTGATCTGACGATGAGTAAGAAGGAGGCCCATCGCAATCAGATAGTGTGGAGGGTGCAGGACGCACTCCGTTTTGTTTTCCCATGCGCCAAGGTGCATTTGTTTGGATCGCACGCGTGCGGCTTTGCGCTCCCATCTTCTGACATCGACCTTTACTATGTGCACCAGGATGGCCCCTGCTATGACTCTCAGAGTCACAAGTATCACTACCAATACTATACCACGGCAGAGTGTAAACTTTTCAAGATCTCGGTGGGTGAACAGCTGGAGTGCATTCAAAGCGCCTTGCGCGATTTGCCATGGGTAAAGTCCGCCCATCTCATAAAAACTGCGGCAATGCCCATCGTTAGAATCTCCGCGTGTCTGATGGCGTTGAATGGTGAAGCTGAGGACACTCACCTTGACTCGAAGGACCATTTGTGCCCTCTTTGCTTTGTGGTCGACCTCAGTTGTGGGCATAGCCCTGGGCATTCAAATTTGGTACTTTCTGACCTCTTGAAAGAGAAGAGTAGAGAGTTTTCGTACTTGCGCCCACTCATGCTCGTAGTCAAGCAAATGCTCGTGGAACGTCGACTCAGCAACGTTTTCGCAGGAGGTCTGAGCTCTTTCTCACTCTCACTTTTGATATTGCGCTATTTGCAACACTTGAGACAATTTCCCGCTTCTCTTTCGAAACCAACCAAACTCATCAAGGAGGCCGTCGAAGGGCCCTTTCCGACACCGGTGACATCCGAAAATGGCAAGTGCGTGGATCTGACTAAAGACCCTGTCGCGCAACAAGAACTTGTCAAGGCGTACCGGCGCGGACTGGCGCGTTGGCCCAGACAGGACACAATGACCGGCTACCAGTACCTCATGCCTCTGACGCAGCCCCCTGTCGGGGAGCCACAAGGCGGAAAGACTCCTGGGGAAAACTTGTTTGCGTCAGGTAGAATGACAGAGCCTGTATATGGCAGTACCGTCTCCTCCGTGCCAATTCCGCCAACTGTGACTGGCGCTGGCGGTTCACGTTCAAACTCAGTAATTGCAGGGGAGGTAGAAGCATATCACCGGCAGGTTGCCGATTGGCCAACAGGAGACGCGGCACATCACTTCCACTGGATGAAAGCATCGCGGCAGTTTTCTACTCTCCCAGAACCCAAAGAGGCTCTCGGAACGAAGTCTGTGGCTCGCAGCGGCGCAGACGAGGCTGCTGGGACCTCGAATAAACCTGTTGAACAGCATGGTTCCATAGGAGAGACTCTTCTTGGCTTTCTGGACTTTTATGGAAATCATTTTAATCCGGCAGATGTGGGTGTCACGGTGATTGGCGAAGGGGCGTTTTATCTTCTCACAAAGTCGACCATTTCGCGGTCTCCGCAACCAATAACGATAGATAACCCGTGCTGGCCCAATCTGAATGTGGCAGCCCCCAGCTATGCCGTCAGTCAGGTTCTATCCGCGTGGAGAGATTTACATGCGACGCTTTTAGCCCTTGTGACAGAGCCATATAACGGCTCAGAGCGTGAGGACCAAAAGACAATTTTACGCAAGGTTTTGAAGGCCAAATGGGGGGCGAAATCAAAGCGACTTCTCGAACGTGCTTTAAAGCGGGACAAACAACCCACACAATGATGACACGATCTTGGAGCGTGAGTATGACGTGGGTGAGTTACGAAAATGAGATACGTAGACAATAATGTACACATTTACAGCTAGGTTCATCGTCCATCCTACTTTGACGTTTGCAAGCACCAAGTCTTCAAACCGGGACAAGTTCTCAATGCGTCCATTCGCTTCCATTCGCCTTCGACTCCCACACATAGATCATCATAGCCGTGCCCATTCTCGCAGTGCTCTGGGCATCTCTGGGCTAGCTCAAGCTCTGCTCTAGCCTAGAGCTAAAGCAGCTACCGTTTGCATAGCTGCGAGCCTGGCCCGGCGCCTCCAAAGACGTTACCGGACATCTTGGTCCCCGTCCCCGCTCCCGTCCTCGAGGGCAAGTAAAGGATACGCAGGAGTGTGACAAAATCAAAAAGACGGGCCATCTTTGTCCAGCTGTCCAGTTTGCATAAGAAAAAAAATTGGGGGCGGCTGTGTAAAGGGCGGGTTTCTCCTTCGTGTGAGATAGACGGGTTTGTGAGTCAGGCTTTGTACGCACGGGAACGAAGACATGACGTCGCGAAGACTGATCCAGAGGGCGCCGAGTGGGCACGATGCAATCAATTCGGAGCTATTGGACCTCTCCCGGAAGATGGACTTCGGAGCAGGCGGGCGCGGGTCATCGCGGCAGTCGTTTAGTAAAGAGAGTATGGCGGAGACTGCGAGGTCTTTCGCGCATTTGTTTCTGGACGAGGACTTGAGCCAGAGTAGCGGGAGTGGGCTGCTTGGCACGGAACGATCTGATGCAGACGATCCGTACGCGATGGCCTATGACGATGGATTGCTCCCGGCAAGAGTGCCCACCCGGGCAGAAATTGCCGAGCTTGACTCAAACATACTTCCCGCATTGCATCGAACAGTGAGGGATGGGAAGGTTGGTTTGCTTGAAGCTATGTTCAAGACTGAGCAAGCGGATGTTACACAAGTTGACCCCGCGCATCAAACTGCCCTTCATTATGCATGCGCAAGCAAGCACAAGTTTGCTCTCGTAATTGTTCAGATACTGGTGGAGCGTGGAGCGAACATTGACGCCAAGGATTTCCTTGGGTCCACAGCACTGCACAATGCTGTCAGGAGCAACAACGCAGAAATCGTTCAATACCTTGTCTCGGAAAGCGGCCGCTCAATAAACCTGGACTGTTCTGATTACGAGATGAACACGCCGCTTCACCTTGCTGTTGAGCTCGGGTTGTACAAAATTACCAAAACCCTTTTGGATGCCGGCGCAAAGTACGCTATTTTGAACAATCAAAACTTGACGCCAGGCATGATCGCGAAGGAAAAGAACAAGGTCAAGTTCTTAGATCTATTCATTCGAAAGCTAGACAAAGTGCGCGCGACAAATATAAACTGGGAAACGCAAGACTCGGCATGACGACTTTCTTACAACAGACGCTCTGGTCCATGGCACGGTTGAATTTATAAACTCTCCACGTTGTGGAATTTTTGTTAACAAGCGTGAGAATGGGATTACGAGGTCCTCTAGCTTTGCCTGTGCCGAAGGAAGGAAGAGATATAGCAATCCACATTTTAGACGGATGTGACGTTCGAGCTTCCAGCTAAGACTGACCTTCGCGATGCTCTGGCATCACTGGTTTCTGAAGTCTGCTGAGGGAAAAGCAAGTCTGTGCATCTAACAACTTTGAGGTTGCGAGAGCGCAGGATCTTGAGTAATTGCTCTAGAATAAGCGGGGTTTGCCTCCTAGACTCGGCGTTGGGAACGTGCAATATAAGGATAGATCCCGGCTTTGTGTGCTCGGCATTGTAGTTGACGTGAAAGTTGACTGCAACATGGCTTGGCGGGTCAATGTTGCCGCCCACGAACGGATCGTTGGAGAACACATCCCCAAGAACACATAGTGGATAGTGTTTCTCGACAACGTCCAGCAGTGATTTGGACACTTTTCCCATGGGCGGGCGGAAGCACTTTAGGTCTTCTGTCGCTACGTATCGCGTCAAGACTTGTTCAGCCCTCAAGAGCTCTCGCTCTGCTTCTTCCGCACTACATCGACTGTACGGCTTGTCCTCGGGCATATGATTGCCAACTTCGTGGCCATCCCGTACGATTCTCTGCATCACCGCGTCCATCTCTGCGCCACCATTCTCCACGTAGTCTGTGGTGCAAAAGAACGTAACTTTGACCTGGAACCTCTGCAACAAATCAAGTAGCTTGTTCATTTCCTCCGCGCTCGTCCCTGGGCAATCATCGATGGTCAGCGCCACTCTCCGTTCCCCCGCCGCAGCCGGGTAAACCTGGAACACGCACCTTCCGTACGTCCTCGCCAGCACCACGCCGCCCACATTGAGCACGTCCTGCCACACCCATCCCAGGGCGTTGATGGCCGCTTTCTTCCACCAAAGTGCCACCGCGGCCTCTTTCTGCACCGCCATTCCGGCTCCCAGCGAGCTCACACCAGCCAGCGCCGCCAGTGGGCTCAGGACCACCAGGCCCGCACCAGCAACTGCCAGCTTCGCCAAGCTCAGCGCCACGCCGAGCGCCCCGTGTCGCCGGGATACCTCGCGTGCCGTGTGCTGCATCCTTTCTGTCACGCTCACGTTCACCTTTTTCGTCTCCTCTGGCTTCCTCTCTTCAGTCTCTTCAGTCTCTTCCTTCCTCGATAGCTAGTTGCAGGTTTGAGCTGGAGGAAGGACAGAGCGAGAGTGCTTCTTTCCCCCTCACTTGAGGGACGGCGCTCCTCACAGCGTTCTTTCTTTCTCCTCCCTTCCTTCCTCCCTTCCCCTCCTGCTCCTGATTCGCCGACTTGGGGGGCCGACTTGAGGGGCAGCCAGGGCAGCCGCTGTCTCTTGAGAGAGCTTTGATTGCTGTGGGTGTGTGCGATGCGTTGTAGGTGTACCTCCTACACATATCATGATGCCGCCTCTAGTCTAGCTAGTAGAGAATTTAGAAGAAATCAACTTGACAGTGACTGGTGAGAGAAGGTATGGATGGGTTTGTCTGTATGTTGGGTCCTTCTCTCGACAGTCCGAAACAACAAACAACAAAGAGATTGATTTGATTGACAGATGAATGGTGGAAGAATAGAAAAAGGTTGTGATGTTTTTTATGATTGGTTATTTTCAGATTGCGGGGACCGAGTTATCAAGTGTTGACGTGGGTCCAGTCAAAGACAGTCTCGTACAGCTCCCAGGACTGAAGAGTGTAGATGAGAATGTTGACACCCTGGCCGCCGAGGTTGAAAGTCTTCTTGTTTGCGATGGATTTATCGTCCACGTTCATCCAAAAGTACTCTACAGTAGCGCCGTACTTGATGATCTTCTTGTAGTCGACGCTGTTCTCGATCTCGATGCTCGAGTCTGTCTTCTTGATGAAGTGGATTCCAGCGCTGTCCACACCAATGACGTAGTCCGAGTCAGCGTCGTTTCTGCGACCGTAGAAGAACGTCATGCCGTACACCTTGGACTGCTTGCAGAGCTCAACGAAGCGCTCCATGATCTTCTGCTCGGTGCGTGGAGGCTTGTTGTCCTTGGCAATGGCTGCCGCAGTACGAGCCCAGTTTTCTGGAGCCTTGAGGCGGCGCCAATATGGGTTCATGAACTTGGCGATGCCAGCCTCGGCAAGCTTTTCTGCCTTTGGAACCTTGTGTCCCTTCTCCTCCATTACAACAGCTAGCAAGGCGGCCTCCGCAACTTCGGTCTCCTTGTCAAGGAAGAGGTCTCCACTCTTGATGTCCTGGAGAAGTTGCAAGTACAAGCGGCGGTCCACAGCAAGATCCGGGGTGATCATGCGGCGCTTGAACTCAAAGATTGGCTCCTTGCCCTGGGTGGTCATGCGCAAGTACACATCTCCAAGGTGAGCCCACCATGGAAGTGGCCAGCCAGTCTTTGGCGCAGGAGGCGTGGAACGGCTTGAGGTGAGGCCGAGCATCTTGACGGCTTGCATGGCGCCAGTGACTGGGATGCTGAGGAAAGTCTGCTTCTTCTTGGCAGCGGCGTCAGGCTCAGGCCCGTACTTCTCCACGAGCTTGGAGAAGAGCTCCTCTTCCTTGCCTTTCCAGTGCTCGAGGAAGAGACGGACATGCTGGATCTTCTTGGGGTTGTAATGGGAATAAAAGTTGTGCAGACGGGTGTATGGGTCCGGCTTGCCATTCTCCTTGCCATCCTTGACGAAAACACCCCAGCTAGGGAACCCTGCAGAGGTGTCATCGTCGATGCCGAGCTGGCGGCGAATAAGCTCTACGACCTGAGCGACACGAAGGTCTGGAGTGATAGGATACTGCGTGATTTCTCCGTCCACCATGTGGATTGGTGCGAGAACTGGTGGGCGCTTCCTGTAGCACTGGATCTCCTCCAAGTTTGGCTTGAACCAGCTCTGGCCGAGCTCAATGGTGGCGTCGAGCTGCACAATACACAAGCGTGCGTAGTTTCCAGGAAGACCTGGGAGGGTTTGATGTGCGAGCAAAAAGTTGATGAGGTATGGCGCAAAAGCATCAGACGGTGGGAAAGTCTTGGTCGCCATACAGAAGAGGAGCCAAGCTCTGTCGGCGGACTCTGGTTTTGGGTTGACGTACACGTGCTTGCAGAGCTGGATGAAGATCTCATCGCACATTTGTGGATCCTCGAGACCTTTGACGAGCATGTACTGCGCCAGGGTAGCAGGAAAGGAGGTGCTCATGTCACCACAGTATTGAAGGATAGCACGGTTAATGCGAAGAGCGGTGCGGTTCTGATCGTCGGAAAGCTTGAGCAAAGACTTTGGAATTGGCTTATTGCGGCTCCAGAGCTTGAGTTTTGCAGCAATGGCGCGCTCATCCTCGGGCAAGTTCTCGGTAAAGTCTTCGTTGGTACGGATCTTGTAAAACTTCTTGAGGTCGTACACGGAGTCGTCCTTGGCCTGCTCGATGAGCTGCTTGTGCTTGTCGGTAGCAAGCTTGGAAAGACGCTCCATAGCGAGCTGCTCAAGGTCGTCCTTGGACGCGTCCCTGAGCTTGTCGAGATTGGCTTGGCGGCGAGCAGCAAGATCCTTGACGTTGATCTCCGCCTCCTCCTGTTCCACGGTGGTGACCCAGTCGCGAATTCTGCGAGCAGATTGGGTATCCACACCAGAGGCCTGTGCCTGCTGAAGAGCGCTCTTCAGGTCTCCGATGAAGTCCTTTGGCTTCTTCTGGTTGACCTTTTCGACAAGCGCATCAAGGTCCTTCTGCACCTCGACCTGTTTCTCGAGCTTTTTGATCAGCTCCTTCGCTTCCACGATGGTTGGGTCTTCGTCAGAAACACCTTGCTTCTTGGCGTCGGTGAGAGCTTGGCTCAGGTCATCAATCTCTTTGACGGTGATACCACTGGAACTCTCGGCATGATACGTTGCGCCGCGCATGGTCGACGTGAGGTTTGTAAGAAGTTCTGCGTTCTTCTCCAAGGTCTTGCGAAGCTCCATCGCAGCCTTGGCAAGATCGTGCTCCTCCAAGCCGATGGCAAGGACATTGACTTCGAGCTCGTTGAGCTTGAGCAAGTCCTTGGCCTTCATTGCCGCATCGAGCTCGTCCAGCAGGCGCTCCTGCTCCTCTTCCTTCTCCTTGGAGGCCTTTGCAGTCTCTTTGACGACTTGCTGACCTTTCTGGACAAGTTCGTGGGACTTTTGACCGAGCTCCACGAGGCGGTTCATTGCCTTCTTGATTCCCGCAGGGTCTGGCTTGTCGATGGCCTTCTGGAGCTTTGCGAGCTCTGCGTTGGTCTCCTTGAGACGCTCGAGCAGGGCCTGGGCATCGCGAGCTTCGACAGTGTGTTGCAACTTCATCTTTGTAGACTTGGCGAGCACACTCTCGAGGGCGGCAATGTCGTCGCCCTTGTCGATGACAGCGCGAAGCTCCTCGCGAACCTTCTTCTCTTCCTCGATATCCTTCAAGACCTTTCGCGCTTCAGCCAAGAGCTTGGCGTCTCCCATCTTTTTGCCTTCGCACGTTTTGATCGCACGCTTGATCTCAGCAACGTCCTTGGAGTCGAGCGCAACTTCAAGCATTCGGTTGAGACCCTCCTCTTCTTGGCGGTACTCCAACTCGGACTTGGCGTCCATGACCCACTTGATGTGTCGGCCACCGTATGGGAGGACGGCGACTCCGAGGAGTGCTTCGTTGAGTTCTTCGATGCCCTTGGACTTGAGAGCCTTCTCAACGTTCCCGCGAACAGCCTTCCACTTGGCAGCTCTTGTGCGCACAATGGCCTTCCTCATGGCAGCCTGCATTTTGGTGACGTACTGCTTGAGCTCCTGCTCAAGCTCCTCCTCGAGAAGTCCGTAGGCGGCGTCGCGCATAAAAACCTTGCTGTTACCCACCTGGTATTGGTCTCCAACGAGGAAGCCGTTGCTTTCCAGACTCTTGGTCAACTCCTTGGCACTAGATACAGGTTTGCCCTTGGAGAGAGGGCGGTACTTTTGCAGAAACTCGGCGTGAGACTTGCGAATGGGATATCCCTCCTTTCTGATGCGGCATACTTCGAGTAGACCAGCGTAGCGCAGCTGATCCAGCACCATTCTAGCCTGAAACATGTCGCCCTTCTTCTCGGTGTTTGGCTTGACACACCTGATAAAGTGCGGAGAGCTGGAGTTCAACACCTTCATCAATTCCTGAAGCTGCTGGCGGAACTGAGTGCCGAGACTCATCTTGTTGGAGGTTCCGGCTGTCTTGAAGAGGTCCTTCATGAGAGGCGACTTGCTGGAGCCCACGAGCTTTGTGATGATGAGCTGAAGCTCGTCCTTGTTCTTCTCCATAAAGTCTGTGACGTTGTACTCGACCTCTCCGGCATAATGCTTGAAAATAAAGCACGAATTAAGACTTGGATTCGCTTTGATTGCCTTCGGGGACGGTGCCGAAATAACGCCGTCAGACTTTGGAGCCATGGCGATGACAGCCTTCAGAAAGGTTGGGTCATCCTTGCTGAGCTTGATCTGCTCGTCCAGAAGCGACAAAACTCCCTGGCTCTTTGCAGCCTCGATGAGGGCGATGACTTTCGAGTTGTCTTTGAACTCAATCTTTTCGACATTCAAGCCGTCCTTTGCATACTCCTCCTGCTCAAGCTTGAAGATGTGGTCGTTGAAGTGCCCTTGAAGCTTCTCGTTACAGTAGTTGATGCAAAGCTGCTCAAAACTGTTGATCTCGAAGCTCTCAAATCCAAAGATATCGAGGACACCGATTGTGGACGAGAAGTCTTTCTTTCCTCCAGCTGCCAGGCTTACGTTGATGGAGTCGATGAGCCAGTTAAACATGTTTCCGTAGACAGCCTTGGCAAGTGCATCACGGGCAGCTGCAGCGGCAACAGCGGTGTTTGGGCTCATGATCTCCTCCCTTCCAGTCTTGAGCGCGCGCATGGTGAGCGCCTGGGCGAGCTTGTCCGAAGTAACTCCAAGCTGTTCAGCAGCGAGGTCAAGCATGTCCGGATTGGCGACTTTGCTTGACTCGTCGGAGGAACCCTTCAAAAACTGAATGTTACCGAGGTGGAGAATGCCGGCCAAGGTTTGGACAATCTGCTCCTCAAATTTGTCCTTGATGCCCACGACTTCCATGGCCATGAGGGTAGACTTCCACTCGTCAGCGTCATCCACATTTGGGATCTCGGTAGCAGCCTTCTTGGACTGGTTGAGGAACGCGTACTGGGTCGCGTCAGAGAGAAAGTACTTTTGCTTCATCTCTGGGTTATTGTTGGCAGCCGCGCAAATCTGGTAAAAGATATGGTAGTTGCGCTCGCCCTCACCTTGGCGCACAAGCCTTGACTTCTCCAAAAGATAGTTGTCGATCTTACCTCCGACAATTTCTCCGCCCTTGAACAAGATGGTGATGAATTTACCAAAGCGGGAGGAGTTGTTGTTGCGGGAAGTCTTGGCGTTTCCAAAAGCCTCCATGAGAGGATTGGCCTCCAGGACGCGATTGTGGATGGAGCCAAGCTCGTCCCCGGAAGAGGTCTTGACGCTCTTGCGCTTGGAGGAGCGCTTGCCCTTCGAGCTGCCGCTAGAACCAAACGACTTTTCGCGCTTGGACTTTTCCGCAATGTACTGCAAGAAGAGCTTGGTGGCCTCGGTCTTTCCTGCACCGGACTCACCAGAGACAATGCACGCCTGGTCAGCTGGCGCAGACCCCTTCTTGGAGGACGCGGCAGAGATCATTGCGCGGAAGGCGTCATCCGCGACACCGTACACATGAGGGTCCATGTCGCGGCTGCCCTTGTCCAGGTACTCGTCCATAACCTGAGGACTGTAAATGGGGAGCAGTTTGAAAGGATTGAGAGACACCAGAATGCGCCCAACATTGGTGTAGATGACGTCCTCGCCGTAGCGGATGCGCAGATTGTGCAAAATGGAGCTCTCGTTCAGATCCTTGAGGGCGACCATGTCATCGATTGGCTTGAGCGACTGCTCCTCCATTCTGATGGTCGACTCCGTCTCATTGGCCTTCAACGCCTGTGGCTTGTTGCTTGGCTTGCCATTCTGCAACACTCTGACCTGGCCTGGCTTGCCGGCCTCGAAGGCGGTCACCACCTGCGCTGGAAGCACCACTTCTTCATCGTCTTGGATGAACACGTAGCTGTTCGCTGCAAATGTAGTCTTGCCCATCTTGATCGTTTATTTTCACCGCCTGTATATTCCTCAATATGTATCCAACCACAACAACGACAACAACTGCAACAACAACAGCACCAGGCACAGAAACCGCTTGCACAGGTCTCTTCGCACGCAAGTCGATCTTTCGATTCTTCGTTCCTCCTTCCCGTCCGAGACTGATCGATCTCTGGGACTTGGCCACTCCTCCGATGCGTGAGAGAGCCAATGCCACAACGCAAATGAGGTCTGCTTCCCTCCTGCGCCCACCTCTGCTCGCGCCTAATCCTCCGCTACCACACGCTACTGCGCACGAATTTCCACGTTGTAATGCGCCGCAGTGCTATCGGTCACTCACGTAAAACACTACCACTGCGGCACTGCCCCTCTCTCTCTCTCACTCTCTCTCTCTGGTATCCCCCCCCTCTCCCTCTCTGTCTGTCTCTCTCTCTTTCTCTCTCTCTTCTCTCCTCCTCTGCGTGTGCTCGCTCCTCTCTCTTACACCCCCTCTCTGTCTCTGTCTCTGTCTCTCTCTCTCTCTCTCTCTCTCTCTCCAGAGAGGGATGCTCTGACGTGGCTTGTTTATTTGCTCCTTGCACATTCACAATTTTCACATTTTTCATCTTCCTAAAAAAAATTATCTGATTCTGTTCTCTCCCCCTCGCCTAAGACCAAGTGGACACATGGTTACGTAGAACTTGATACTCATTAAGAGGGGGATGAGGAGGTACGCTAGCATATCCATACTACCACTGCAGTATCTGGACGTGTATCTTTTGAGTAGGATCTACTGAAGGAGGAGCGAGGTACTACCATACGCTATTGTTCACTCTAAACAAGAAGGTATCCTGCTTTAGCACAGAATGAATCGCACACCAGGGCTACATAGCTACGACGGTCATTAGGTCGAACATTATGGAGTAGGTAACCCCTTTCCTAAGATCGCCGCCCCTCTCTCGGGCCGCTGAAAGCGTGTGAGTAGCGCAGCGCTGTGAGAGGGAAGGTTTGTTTTGAGTGAGTGAGTGAGTGAGTGATTGAGTGTGTGCACTATGATGAGTTTCACACGTGGTTCGCTGGAGGAGTAGCGTGCAGTTATGCTGGACTATGAGTGTGTATGTGCGGCATTGTGCGGTCTGGATGGAACTGCAGTGGGAAGGAATGTGTGATTTGTTCATTCTTCTTCTTTGGAGAAAGGAAGGACACTTAGCAACGGAGCTTGTCCACGACTCTTTTTTGGTTTTATCAATTCAATGCATACTGGCATACTGAACAATGTCAACATTGCCAACGAAGGATTTTCATGACAGGTTTTGCAATCTGTCAAAAAAGTTGTGCTCTTGTGAAGAAAAGAAAGAAAGGATGGACATTGCACACCCCGCTGCAGGGCTGTTGTGAAGTTTTTGGGAGGAAGGCATGTTTGTCAACGCCGTGACCTCAAGGATCAAGTGATCTTGAGTTCGTTCTCTTGGTCACATGTCACATCCACACGCAGCGAGCGTTCCTGCCCATTTTTTATCATCGTAAATCGAAAAAAATTATGAAATTCTATTTTTCTGCCCTTTTTTTATACCTGACTGTGAATTCTGAGTTCTGACAGATCTCCGCTGTACTTTCCCAGAATAGTGAGGAGTCCTACCTTTCTTGCTGGATATGCCTATGACACTCAATCCAACACGCGGGAGAGGCAGGAGGAGGAGGTCCTGGGTACTATGGTACTGCTAAGCGGTACTGTATGTACACACCTCAGGTAACGACTAGCAGGGCTCTTAGAAGGGGAGGTAGCGAATTCCTCGATGCTACCCACCACGTGGCACGCTTCTCAGATGTCAGTCAGCTGCTCGAGTACTGTGATGTTCTCGATGCTCTCGATGTTCTCGATGCCCGAAAAGGCCAATGTTCAATCAAAAGTTCGAAAATGGAGATGACTGCGTCGAAGTTTGGTGAGTTCTGTTCAGTCAGAACCCTCTTTTTTTTGTTTCCTCTCGACTTTTTCTCGATCGAGAAAAGATAGAGATCAACCGAAGAGCCCAGACAACCGCGCTTTAACCTGCGTGTATGAGTCCGCTGTGTAGGAGTAAGAACGATTAAACTTGAAGATCTGCCGGGATTTCATGGATCGTCTCTGATTCGCTTGCACTACTTAATAACTTAAGCTGCGCACTAAAACAGAGGTTGCTTTTTTGATTGCAACAGATCCAACATGGCAAAATCGATCGTTCAATCGAATCGAGCACGAGAAACGATATTAGAAAAGCGCTAAAACAGCGACAGCTTGACAGCTTGAAAATCTGAGGGCTTGCGATCGAGCCAGCCTCCCAGGCCCACAGCGCATATACATGGACTGACCGACACTCGCGTCAGATGGAAACCTGGCAAAACTGACCGTACCTTAACTTATTGGGGAGGAAGGGTGGCGCGTGTCTGCTAATCACCAAAGCGCACACCTCGAAGGTGGTACGCGGGGCTACGTTTCTTACGTTTCCATCGTTTCCATGAGACATGATACCCAGGGTATCGGGGCCAAGTACCTAGCTTGTACTGCGTGCTGAAGTGGATCATCGTTGAGCTTCTCTGTTAATTAAAACTTATTCTCAATCAATTCAATCTTGATCAATCGATCAAAAGTTGTTGTCAAAGTGAGCCTGCGACTCTGGGGAAACATTTGGAAGCGAGGAAGCGATCTGGGCGTTCCAACTCCAACTCCTCCAACTCCACCAACTCGTCCACCTCCTCTATCCTAACACTCTGCACCAATTGGGTTGTCGCGGCTCTCGACACTGGCGAAGGTGGCAGTCCTGCGAAGCCGTGCTCTGACTCAGAGGCGTGCAAGCGCTTGGATTCTTGGCTCCCTTGCTCCCAAGTCTCTCAAGCATTGGTATGTGTGTGTCCTGCTTCGGTTAAGCTCGCGCGCAATTGAGTGAAGATGTCGCGTCTCAAGTGATCATCGTCCGGGATCTTTGCAAAATGCAACAAGATTTGTGAATGACATAACGTGTGCTTTCTCACCCCATGATGGCTTTGTTTGGCCTCTGCTTTTTTTTTTGTTCCCTCGTCATCGCGTCCATCGCGTCCGTGGCGCTTGGGCCGTGATTGGCTTTTTGACGTCCTGATGACAAACTTCTCGACAGTGGGTGATGTCCGGCTAGCTGACCCTGACGACCCTGACGACGGGGAGCAGTGGCAGCAGTGGCCCCAGAGGCCCCAGCTTCGTATCGTCCACGCCTGAGTGTAATACTCCCGGTCAATACTCACAGTACTGCACTAGCACTGCGACATCGCACCGCGCGAACAAAACTTTTTGTGACAGCTCTCGATGTGATGAGCTGGCGTGGCCGGCACTCTGTACTCACAGTCAGAACGAGGGTCGGAGCCGGAAGAAGCTTTTACACATTTTGCCTTGCAGCGTTGGATAGCGTTGGAGCCTTGGAGCGGCGCGCAGGGGAGTTACAGCTCCTGTTGTCACGGTACTCAGTGTACTGGGGTTACTGGGGTACACAAAGCCACCCACCAACCTCTGGCGAGCATCTCCTAGCACCAACACTGTGGCGTGTGCCGAGAATCTACGAAGTTCTCGGCAATGTCAACGTGTCATGATTTGTGCTTCCAAGCTTTCCAAGCTTCGATCTTTCTTTCTTTCCTTCTTTCTTTCCTTCTTTCTTTCTTTCTTTCTTTCTTTCTTTTCCATTCTTTCTGCTTGGTTATGCGGAGCCCTTTGGTCTTCCCATCTCCGACCGTCTCGAAAGCTTTCGATCTTGAAAAGCGTTCGAAAAGTTCACCGCCATGGCATGATGGTGAGTGAGCCTGGCGAGCGCCCGCAGATGTCTGCTGCTCTGGTAGTCAAGGCATACCAAGGCATCATCAATAATCATCATCAGCCATGTGAATGCGAATACGAATGCGAGTGCGAGTGCGAGGGAAACAGATTTGCTCGAGCCAATTTTGCAAGCAGAGTTCAGAATTCAGAAGAATTCAGAATTCACACTCGCGCCTCACCATTTTCCTTTTCCGTTTTTAACTGTAAGTTTCCGTGTTTCCATCCTTTTTCAGCCAATCGAAACCGATCGAAATTGTGTCCCCAACGAGGACACATCCGCACAATGTCTCGCGAAATCCGCCACCAGATGTCTCCTCCCGCTTTCGCGCAGCTTCATCCGTTAAGGATTTATAGGGAATCGGTCGGCGAACGTTAGCGTACCAGTAACGCCCTCCCTCAAAGAAGGGAAAAGGATTGAAAAGTGTCCCTGCGTACTGAGTACCCCTGCTCTTTCAACGTCCCCTCACCTCCAGGTCTAGCGAATTCTGAAGCTTGCGAAGAGATTTTCGATCTCTCAAGCTATTCCGTGGAAACAGAGTTGTGAAAAAGAGAAGAGAGGCGCAAGTGAAAAAAAAGTAAAAGGTGAAAGGTGAAAAGTAAAAGGTGAAAGGTGAAAGAAAGGTGAAAAGCAGAGCAGGCAAGATGAGCGGCGCAGATGTGGACACGCTATGCGCCATGTTTGAGCAGGTAGATAGAGCGGTCGTGGAGATCGTCCTGGAGAGCAACAACTTCAACATGGAGAGAGCGCTGGATCAGCTGCTGCAAATGTCCGCGGAACAGGAGAGCGCGACGAAGGATGTTGGTCAGCAAGAGGAACTTCATCATCAACAAAAGCAGCAACAGGAGGAAGAGGAGAACGTGGAGCTGGACGCGGAAGAAGAGGGGACGTGGCGGTCGCGGATTCCCGCGGACTTTCTGAGGCTCCCAAAAGATGTCAAAGTGCGCCTTGAAGACGAGCTGCAGATTCAGCAGGACATGCAAGTGGCTCAGATGCTTGCGAACGAGCACTTTAGGAGAGAATTAGCTCAGCACGAAGAGTTTAGACAGCACTTTGACAGCGGCAACTCCGAATCGCTCTCAGACTGGACGGCCGCTTTAATAATCTGAGTGAGGCTGCCAAGACAAAATTCAACGCACTTGCCACGAAATTTCGCCGCGGCGAGTACCAAGCGCTCGAGTCCAGTGACGCGGATTCTTACCTCAACGCCATGCTCCCGTCAAATGGGTCGAGCATGTCGCGAAATCGGAGAAGAGGCGATAATGTCTCAGAGGATGGCGTAGAGATGGATAACTTCTCGGGCATGTCCCGCATGAAGATTCAATGATGCCTAACAGGCTTCTTGTTTCAAGAAAGCACAGGCAGAAAGTATATATCATTTGTTTATTCTCCATGGAGAGAAACAGCTACGTTAATGCCAAGCAAGCTATAGCTTGATGATATCTCTATCACAGGGAAGAGCCATGTCAGAGTGTCTCAAGGATCACCTATTGGGACAGCGCGTCCTCGATTGCGCTTTGTACGCGGTACGCTAGCGGGGATGTCAACATGCTGAAAAAGTTGACGAGGTGCCCTTCCTTGTCGATTAATATTTTCCAAAAGTTCCACCTGGGAACTCCGGCCCAACCGAGACCTGCTTCTGATCGAGCAAATTTGTAAAAATCGTTGCTTCCAAGTTCCACCATCTCTGCCATGGGGAACGACACGGAGAACTTGGCCGAGCAAAACTCGGACAGCTCTTGAGACGACTTCGGCTCCTGGTTAAAGTCATTTGAAGGTACGCCGAGTACCACCAGTCCTTTGGACTTATACTTTTGATACAGCTCTTCCAGCTCTCCCAACTGATAGGTGAACCCGCACTTGCTGGCCGTGTTAACGACCAAAACAACTTTTCCCTTGAAATCATCCAAACGAATCTCCTCCTCCCCGCCCAACGCTTCAAATTTGATCCCCTTGACCGTCCCGCTGGACCTCTCTGGCACCCACTGCGTGAAGCCAAACGCAAAGGCAGCCACTGCCGCGGCAACCGCGACCACACTCCTTCCAAAACCCATCTCGACGCGTCTTTCTCCCTCCTATGCGCCTGCGCCCTGACAGCCCTGCTCTCCTGCGTGAATACGTTCTCTTGGAAGCACAATAAAGCAAGCACAGCACAGCACAAACGTATCCAATCCTCCGTCCACATACACATGCAAACTATGCAAACCTTGAAGATGTTTGTTTTCAAGAAGGCACTGCAGCAGCCACCAAGGCTAACCACCACGTACACGTAAAGCATGTACTAGGCGACCTATTCTGTCAGGCGACCAGACTTTGCAGTCTTTGCAGTCTTTGGAGACTTTGGAGTGCGAGAGAGTTTTGTCGCAGTCTTGCTGTCTTTGCTGTCTTTGCTGTCTCTGTTGACTTTGTTGACTTTGTCGTGTCTCGGGGTCTGTTTTGGTGGGGTCGGCATTGGCGGCGGTAGCGAGACGGCGGCTGTCTTGGGGTTACTGGAAGCAGTTGAAGAGGAGACGAGAGAGTGTGTGGAGACGTCGGAGGAAGAAAGGACGCGTCTCGGCCCGCAGGGTTGCAAGTGAAGCTGGAAAGGCAGGCGCCAGACCTGAAAATGTTCTTTTTCTCGCAGCAGATCAAGAAGGTGGGCGACCTCTTGGGAGAGGCTGTGCAGGAGGTGGAGCTAGAAGACGACGGGGAAGGGGGGCTCACCTTCACTGACAGCGCCGGGAACCGTGGCGAGGTGGTGGATATGCTCAACGAGGAAGAGCCTTCCGAGAATGAAACCAATCCACATGGCGAGCACGGCGAGGTGTGGCAGCAAGGGTACTACGGCGGCTCAAATTATTCCTACGATGACCGCCAGGACCATGAGCCGCAGATGGAGGAGCAACAGGCGTATCAGGGGTACCGACACGGCGAGCAGCAAAACTACGGGGCGCACCAGCACCAAGCCCATTTGCAGCAGCATGACCAGAGCTATCAGGGCTTCCAAGGCTATTCTGCCCAGCAGCCGCTGCAAAATCAATGGTATCAGGAGTCCTACGGACAAGGGTCGGAAGACCATTCGCACACAGCTCAGGACGGGGTTCAACCAGAGATTGATCACGAATTTCACAATCAAGAGTATACGCCGACGAAAGGCAACCAGAACGATGCCCTAGTGGGTATGGAATCAATAGATTTGGGCTCCCCGGGTGTAGCACAGCCGATGGAGAGCTCCTTTGCTTCTCTCTCGCTCGATAGTAGAATAAACGACGAGCATGAACAGACGGCGCCATCCCAAACCTTAAACACAAACTCGCAGAGCCGCCTTCGCAACCAGCAGAATATTCTCGAGGGTGCCACGAGCTCTCCGGTAGTGCCCAAGACGGAAAAGCTAGAGCGCCATTCCTTCTTCCGCTCGTCCTTCACTTCGGCTCTGCAGAAAATGTCTGAGCTAAAGAGTTTGGCGTCGGCGTCCTCGGAAAGCTCTGCGGCAGAATTGGCGGCTAAAATCAAAGAGGCGCAAGTGCAAGGTATGAATTCATGTGATCCAAGCTATTTGGATGACCTTGACCGCCAGGTCCTGGATTGCCTTCGCAATCCAAAATTGAAGTCGCTGTTGGCGCTTAGGGGAGTTGATCCAGCGGACTCGAACCAGCTGAGCCAAGTACTCCGAGAGGGATTACAAACCCAACCTTCGCAACTCTTAGACCACATGGACCGCACAGTGAAAGGCATGTGGCGAACTCACCTGGCCAAGAAACGGGAGGAGGCAGAGCATCTCGCAAGCAGCGAAACAAGCCCCCGACAAAAAGACAACTCCACGTCTAGGTCAGACTATTTGGGATCGATGGTAGGACTCCAGCCGTTGTCGCAGGAGGATGCTGACCCACTTCTTGAGGTGATGGAAAGGGAAGAACGTGTAGCCGAAAGCGAAAAGGAGCTTGCTAGGCGATGGGAAGACTTGGAGGAAACGGAGAGGCAAATCAAAGATGACCAGGCAAAGTTGTTGCGTAGAGAATCGACTTTGACTGCGAATGAAAAGAAACACCAAATCGCTGAGGAGGCCTTGCGTAGCAAAACTGCTGATCTGGATCGCAGGGAAATGGAGCTGGTTGCTGCTGGAGAGAGGATCAAGTCCGAAAGAGTGCAGTGGGACGCCGAAAGAGCGGGCGCAAAGACGCTACAAGATGCGAAACTGGCGGAGGAGAAAATGGCCCAGGAGGAGGATAAGATAAAGATTCAGAGTCAAGTATCGGATCTCAGCAATCAATTGCGTCAAGCTGAAATCAGCGAGGCGAAGCTGAAAGAACAGAATGAAACCTTACAAGGTGAAGTAGACAAATTGCGTAAGGAAGTCGAACGTAGTTGTGAGCGGCTCAAGGAGAACCTATCAGAGCTTGACAAACTTGGTCGTGCAGAGCGCGAGTGCGAGGTGCTTCGGAACCAAGTGTTGCAAGATGAATACCGTCGCGTACTTGAGCTAGCTGCGCTATCAGCAGTCGACGTGCTGAAGCGAGAGATGTCTGATGCTGGCTTGAAAGGCGAGCAGGACTCTGGAGAAGCGAGTGACAGCCAGCTTGACCGATTTGTGCACTCCATTTTGTACCCTGGTCAGCTGAACGACCCGAAACAACTCCGCTTGGTCATCATGCAGCAAGCAATGATTGGCGTACTGCAGCAGCGGTTGAATGCTGTGAGCAGCAGCATACAGGAGGCGTCTAAAGAGCTGCATTCTAATGTTGTTGAGAAGCCTAGCGTCGACACGGAAGTTTTGCACGTGGACACAATTCCAGAAAGATGTATTGCAGAGCTGAAAAGGACATACGGAATAGAGATCGATGTCGGCGAGCCTTCTGGCAGCTTGGCGGAAGGTGAGCTTGATCTTTGGGAGGCGAAGTTTGAAGACACAATTGCAAAGTACAAGAGCGAGCATTTAATGAATCAGTCTGAACATTATCAGCACTTGACTGAGATACTGGAAGGTGGGGAACCGGAAGGCGGCGAGAATGGAGTTGTACATGCTATTCAAAATGTTTCAAAGATGGTTCACTTGCAAGGGTTCATGAGCAAATGTGCATCCAATTTGGCTCAGCAGGGGCAAAGGAGCCAAGATTTGATGACGCAGCGTGATAGACTCGCAAGGCTCGCTATTGAAGCGAGTAAAGCCTATCTGAGTGTGACGCAACAGCCTGGAAACAACGATGATGTCTTGCGATCCCCAACGGAGGACAAAGGTGTGTGCACAGATGAGCAAGTTGGCTTTGCTGGTTTGGAACCAGCACAGCCCGTGGTGGCGACAAGCGAATGCGAAGTACAAACGGACTTGGACGCTAGCGAGTCGACGGTTGCGCCAAAATCTCCAGTTGCGTCGGCGACCACACAGACGACCATCACTGAAGAAAACTGGGCACAGGCTTCTCCTGCGGCACCGACCGTTGCAGAAGACAGCACAGAGAAGGAGGAGCCTGCACCTAGCCAGGCTGGTGAAGAAACTCTCGAGCAGCCTTCCAGGGATGAGGCGCGTCAGCGCGATCTCGTTGACAAGCGTCTGGCTGCTTCGGTCGTCGTTACATGCATTGAGCGTAACTGTCGGCACGACTGTCTCGAAATAGTTGCTCGGCTTCTCGATTTCGACGAGGAGGAGCAGAGGCGTGTGGGGCTCTTGCAGGATCACGGCAGCTTGTGGAGTTCTTTTCTTCCGGATTGGTCCCGGAGCCAAGTGCGAGCCCAAAGCCTCAACACAGATGGGAAAACCTTTTCAGACCTGTTTTCTGACTTTGTGCAAGACGAGATCAGATAGGAAGACTTGCCGATCCTCGCATTCCTCTATTCTATTCTCTCCCACAATTCGTGGGAGCTTCTCAAATTACTAAATTCTGAATTCTAAGCCAATCCTTTTCCAAATATGAGACTTTGCCGTGTATGAGCGGATCCAAATCTCGCCTTGCGCCAGGCTCGAATAAGGTTTGCGAGGGTGCATGTGGCCCGACCTGCAGAGGCTTTTCGCCCATGCGAGCGCCGACGCCTCCCTTCTTCCCCCCTTTCCCCCTTCTCCTCCTCCCTCATTCACGCCCAAGCTTTTCAGAATTCAGGACCACGGCTATCTTTTAGCAACAGCCAAGCAAGCGTGGCGTTCCATCACGTTTTTTCATCACGTTCGGGTCGTTCGGCTATGGCCTTTTGGGTCAAAAACCAACAGTGCGCTCCGCGCGTGAATGGGAAGGCCGAGGGCGGAGTGGGCGAAGAGGGGGCGCCAGGAGAACCACGAGAAGGGGGGGGAGAGGGACTCTAGACTTGGGATCTCAGAGATACACAGTATCGGTACCATAATCGAAGGTCGTCTCAGAACACCTCCACACCGCCCGCCAAGCTTGCGCGAACATCATGCATGAGCCAAACCCATTGCTCGAATCACACTTTAGCAAGGCTTGTGCGGAACCCCCATGGCGATGCATTGACTGACTGCGACTCACCAGATCTCACCTCTAACCCCCACGCACGTGCCAGGCCACGTGCCCGATGCTATTTAGCTAGTGGAGATAGTGGAGGCTGGCCGTTGCACACTTCCGGGGATGAGATGTCTTCGTGCTGCACTGCCCCCATCTGCCCCCCATGGGTCTCGCGAGCGGCCTTGCGGAGTTGAGAGAATTAGGATGCTCATTTTCGTTAATTTGGCAAAATAACCAAAAAAGTGTTTCGCAGTCTGAAGGCGGTGCCAGATGGCTCTCCGTCGCGTGGGGGATGGACTGCGAGTCGAAGGAAATACAGATCCATGAATCTATGGATCCAAAAGGATCGTGAACTTGACTAGATGATCCATCGCCTGGGACGCGAGCGTCGGGTCGGCAGGGACGCGGACGCAACGCAACGCAACGCAACACAACCTATTTATTTTCACATTTCGCCTCTCACATTTCACATTTGTGGCTCGGCGCCTTTCGTAGACACATCTTGGCTTTTTCATTTGCTTCCTCACGATCCAACCCATCCAAGCACACAAGTTTTAAGGTCGTCAGAGTCGTCAGGACATGTCAGGAGCACAAAAGCCGAGAACGAGGACGACGATGAGGATGAGGACATGGAGAAGCCATAGCATTGGCAGCCGCTCTGTAGGAGAGATAGTCTCGACACAGGCAATCAACTTGGAAGAGAGCTTGTTTTGGAGCTCCTGTGATCGCCTCCGACTAGCTGCTTTTGCTACTCGCAGTCAGCTCGCGCTGCGGGCCACTTGTCGTTGCATCTTGCATTCCATTATTAAGTGAAGCCACGAAGTGACGGCGTAAACAAACCCTATCGGAAGGTGGGGTGCTTGCATTCTATTCTTTAGTTTGAAGGAAACTGATTTTGTATCAGTACAAATTCAAACTCAAACTCACAGCCAGCCTCAGTTGGGAAGTTTGAAGGATGGATTGACTACTCACAGTCAGTTTCCTTAGCACAGAAAGAGGCGCTGCTCCGTGAACGAACGAACTTCAAAATCCAGCGTGACGAGACACTTTCCTCACCTCCTTGGATTCTGTGCAACAAGCTGACGGAATGAAATTTGCTTTCCTTCTTTCATTCATAAGTTGTTCTTTCTTTCTCGCGAACGAGTTGTAACAAAGCCCAAGTTCCTCAATGCCACCACCACTTCTCGACACTGATGGACATGTGGCCGCCAGTAAGGGTGGTTGCCAGGCACGTGGACTGCATTTTGCAGTGGAGAGTGGACCATAGTACTGGTACCGGTAATGGTACTCAGTTCTCAGTTCTCAGTTCTCAGCAATCTCAGCAACCAGGCTGTGATTGCATTGTTGGCTTTCCAAGTTTAGCGCCGATTTTTATTTGAACTGTTTGTTATTATCATAAACGCAGGTACCGGTATGTGTCTTTGATGAGAGCTCAAGGCTTCAGAATAGAGTTCAGAATTGACTGTGAATTCAGAATTCAGAATTCACTGTGAGGTTGACGAAGATAATTCACCAAATCTCTGTTCGGCAGAAATAAAGGAAGAAGGAGGGTGAAGTGAGAAGGTACTAATACAGTACTCCCTGTCAGTACCTTTAATTCTGTGTCACTCTCTCTCTCTCTCTTCTCGCTCTCTCATCTCTCTCTTCGCAAATCTGAGCACTGTTCTGTATCTAATCTGTAGCTGCCACTACTGCTCTCCAACTCCAACTCCCACACATCTCGAGTGTGCGACCGCTGCCAAGCGCTACTGTTTTCATGTAGGTATTGGTAGTGCAGGAAGTTAGATGTTCTGTTTCCTCAAGGAGCCCCATGATCCTTATTCGACAAATAGAGCTAGCCACTAGCAGCAGGAGACTTTACGCGAGACGGAAACGGCGCAAGTCCCTTCGTTCGATGTCAATGTTCATGTCAATGTCAGAATAATAAATGCAAGATGAAATGATTGATTGACTCTGAAAATTGATTGGTTGACTGGTTGGTTTGAATCATATTCGATAGATTGCCGAATTTCTCTCTTGGAGTCGATAGTTTTCATGGATGATGAACATTGAGAGAGACAAAACGGAGACAGAGTTCTTTGTGGATCGGCCGCTGATGGTTGAGTGTTTTAAGAGTTAGCAGTGCTGTGCTAAATGAGCTGAATTCTGAATGAGCTATTCTCAAATGCATGCGTGTCACACACTCGCTTGGAAATTTCAAGTTCACGTCCCACATCATCATCAATCTGTCGAACCAAGAAATCACTGACTACGCCTAGTCCCGTGGCACTCACGGCTAGTCATATGCGTAGGCCCCTGACGATTGTGAGGGCGCGTGGCAGTGGGAGGGAGCTACTATTCGCTAGCTACTCAACCTATGCGTGCTATGCGTACTCACCAGCCAGTCCTATCCAGCTAGCTGTCTGGATGGCTAGAACAGCCGGTAGACGGTGGCTAGCAACCAGTAGAAAACGAAAACCTTCGCACGAGTCGGAAATTTGCAAGGGATGCTTTCGGGAGCAGCGTGTGGCGTGAAAACGACTTTATTCACTCACCGCTCACGTGCCTCGCAGAGCCACAGCCACCCAACAAAGTCAAAAGTCAAAAGTTAAGAGTCAAACAAACTGAGCAAAGTCAGCCAACTCGTTGTTGGTGTGAGAGGGAGCGAGTAGTTTGGTGTGGAGGCGGCCAGTGCTCGCAGTACATAAGACGATAGAGAGCAAGGCAGCGAGAAGCGCGCGGCTCCTGTTGTCTGCTTCACTATTCCAGCGTTTCCGCTGTTTTGAACGGTGGCTTAAGTCCGAAGGAGGCAAAGACAAACCGAGGCTGTGAGCCTGAAGGTACAGACCTTGGCAAGAGTCAAAGGACCGCTACGCACGCCACAGTTGTTGTCGAACGATATTTGGGCGTGGCTCGCGAGAGGCAGAACCAGGCTTGCGTGCACCCTTGAACCATTTACCCAGAAAGGAATCAAAGAAGGGCGCGGAACAGCTCTTTTTCCGAGTTTGCGTGTGGCAAGTCGCTCCGAAGCCTGATCCCAGTGGAAGCAAGGTGGAGGGCAGTGCTCCATTCGAGAGTGAGTCAGTCACTGCAAAGTGGCAAAGAGCACGCACCAATTCACAGGGCACGAGACAAGGTCCGCAGCATTTCAAAGAGGGTGTCCTCGGCGATGATTCCCACTCCAGTCCCAAAACTCGAAAGAAGCATTGTGTCAACGAACGCGTCTGCAACCAAGGCACCATCATCCGTCATGGCGGTCGTTTACCCTGGACTTTGCAGGCCCGACCAGGGCACCAAAGAGCCCATCAAGCCCAACTTGTTGTACCCCAAGCAGATCAACACCGTGAAACTGGGCAGTGGAGAGCGCGTGAATGGCCGCCGGAGGTCCTTCTCGCACACCGTATTCCGCGCACAAGCGACGTGCAATGTGGAGGGGTTTCAGCATCCTTGCGTGGTCAAAGTGGACGCCGAGGAGAAGTTTCTCGAAGTGCTTATTCCCGGCCTTTCAAAGACAGTTTCGTGCACGCTGACACGCGACAACTTCACGCTGGACTTGTACCAGGGCCAGAGGCACGGTCTTCGAGTGTATCTGTTTGACGAGGAGGACAACATAACAGATTCTTTGAGCTTCGCTTTCAGCGACTCTTATTGTGTGACCAGGATGCTTTTCACGCTGTCTGTGCTCCGCTCAGACGTTAGCTTCCACGGGCTCTGTCATCTTGCAAGTGCCTGTGTGAGCGGCTCGTCCTCCTCTGCCTCGAGCATCTTCAGCTTTTGCCCGACCTTTTTCAAGCTTCATGCCCGTGAGATCGGGTATTATTTCCCTCGCGCAGCGGTTCTCCTTTCCGCTGCCTTGCCGCTCTGAGCTGCGATCCATCGGTCCGAGTCGATCGAATTGCGATCGTGATCGTCTCCGAAAGTTCTGTGCCTGAACCTGCTTCCCTAGCCCCATTTTTTAACTGCGCTGCATTGCACCACTCCGCAAACCACTGTTCATTTTGTGTTCCTTCACTACCTTTTATAATTCCGCAATCTTTGTTTTAAAAGACTGATTGAAAATACAGCACCCACCTTCAAGACCTTTTTCGTTTCCCACTGCGCTCTTCTTCATCTCCATCATCTCGTCTCCACTTACATGTTAATCCTCCACTGCAGCAACGTCCTACTATTTCCTCTGTCACCTCACACAGTCAATTAAAATAGAACTGTCAATTCAGGAGCCAAGTAACTAACTCTCCATACGATCCATCCATATAACCTCTTCATATTCGCATATCTCGATAGCCACGAATACTCCATCGTGTGGTCCATCACTCCTCGCACCTCTCCGCGCACGTCCCCGCAGCACACACTCGCGCCCGCTGCGTAGCCTCTTGAGAGTCAATACTCGCGCGCGTCTGCAAACCCCCACGTCACACTCACAGCACACTGCACACTGTACACAGAGTGCAAAGTGCATAGTGTCAAGACGGACGGTCGGAGAAGCAGAGGACTGAGTATTGAGTGTTGAGTGTAGAGTGTAGAGTGTAAAGTGTTGAGTGCTGAGGAGGAGAAGATGTGCTCGAAAGGAGTTTGGCAGCTGGAGAAGCTGACTTTGCAATACTGCGCATGGGGCGGAAGTAGCAGAGGCATTCGGTCGTTCGTGCGTGACCTTCTGCCGCAGTTCGCAGAAGGCGCGCCGCAAGTGCAGTTCGTGGTAGCGAAGAAGAGCAACAGACACCCGGTGCTTGTGGGCGAGTACAAAAGCGGCGAGCCCAAGGTGGTGGACGTCAAGAACGTGGATGCCAAAACCGTGCTCAAGTTCTGCAGCGAGTTGAGAAACTCTTCCGGCCGCAAAATGACCAAGTTTAAGAGGTTTGAGATTAAGCGCAACGAGTCCGTGCAGGGGGTGTGGCAGCCGCAAGCCTCCAAGCAGGTGCAGATGACCGTGAAGGACTTGTAGGTGGCGAAGTGGAACTGTCTTGTCGCGCTTGGCGTCCCTCTCTGCGGCGCATAGTCGGGGTCGTCTGAATGTGAATGAATGTTTGAGACTGGGATGTCGTTGAGTTTTGGTTGAGCTGCACACTCTATCGCTGTCGCCGTTCCTTTTGCTTTTGCTTTTTTCCAGTGCCGCTGCGCATGCCGATGCCAGCTTCAACGTTGAAAAAATTGTGGGGCTGGTGATTCTAAAATTAGATTATATGAAACGCAAACGATTTACTTGCCTCTCCCAATCTCCCTCTCCACGCCAAAGTTGCACGTCGGTCTCCCATTCTGACGCACCATGAGACCAACCAACCCAACACACCAACACACCAACACATCACAGCTCGCCAGAACTCTCTCAATCTCGACTCATGGCCGCACCACACACTCTCTCTCTCTCTACCATCGCAGATCACAGATCACAGATCGCAGAAAAATATTCAAAACATTCAAAACATACCGTTTATGTTCATTCAATTACACAAACATCAATCATTATCATTGCGCTCATTGCGCTCATTGCGCTCAAAGACATGCGCACTGGCAGTGAGTACTGAGTACTGAGTACTCACAGCAACCGCGCGCACATTGTCTAGTGTATAGTGCATTGGTACCGGCGCGTGTACGTTAGAGGCAGGAAGAGCCTGAGCTTGTGCGCCAGCTGTGCTTGCGCGGTGCTCAACTCGCTGGCAAACCCAAAACAAACACCCAAAACGCTCCATGGCGTTGGCGCCAGAGCCCTCGTTGACGCCGTGGCTTCCGCGCGCAACTGCGGCTGACCTCTCGTCCCTCGAGCAGCTGCTATCGCACCGCGCCGGCACACATGCGTTCCCAAACCACTCGCCCCAAGCAAAGTCCCGTGCGTTTTCCAGCCTGTCCAGCAGCTTGCGCCAGGCGCAGAGGGAAGAAGGAGACGCACGAGTAGTTGATGGGAATGTGAATGGGAATGGGAATGGGAATGGGAATGGGAATGGGACGGTGCGCAGGGAGACGGGCGTGGGGCGAACGGTGAGAGATTCGGACGGGAGCGTGTGGCTGGAGGACGAAGGCGGCGGAAGAAGCGAGCTGGCGCGCACGTGGGAGGAGTATGAGCGACTTGCAATGGTGCACTGCGGAGTGAAGGGATGGGAATTGGCGTTCGCGCCGTCGGGCATGCATGAGGTGAGTGGGTCGATGGCTGTGCTTGTCGAGTTGTCGAGTTGTGAATTTGCCAGTATGCCAAAATGCCAAAATGCCGCCCGGTGTGACTCTGCGCTGGAACGGCGTATCTGTGAATCTGACAATATACAGATGAATGGGGGTTGGGTTTACCTTGGCCGCGAATTATGGGGATTGTGAATGAGGCGACTGACTGATGCTGGAGGTGTGTCTCTTGTCTTGTGCTTGCTCTTTTTGGTTCGCGAGACAGGAAACCGTGCAATGGCTTCGGCTTCTTGTGCCAGGGGTGAGTGGATGATGGAAAGAGACCTAGAGATGAGCGGATTGTGTGTCCGTGTATATCACTGACTCAATGGACAAATGATTGGCAAACAGCGCCTGGCTATCGATGAGGACAGGGCTGTCTTCATTGAACAAGAGCTGCCCCCAAAGAAAGGCATACAATTTCCAAAGTCTCTGGCTTACTTGGAGAGCAACCAAATCCAGAAGCGTAATGCGGAGAGGGGAAAACCTGTGACAACTGGAAGACCCGAAAGCTCAAGAAACGCACAGCACAGCCAACCGCTGCGACCCAGGTCCGGCGTAGCGGGGCAAAGGAAGAGGAGACCGTCTACTGCAACGCGGCGGCCGATCCCGACCCCCTCTGCGAAGAAATAAGGGTCTACAAACCAGGAGAACGTAAACGCGGAGAGGCGACGTATTACTCAGTCTGAGAGAAGGTGCCATGTATATAATAATTCCAAGATTGTAAATGAATGGCCGCGGCTCGATATATACGTTTTTGAACTTTCACGGTCCATACAAGCGACAAAAAAGAAGAAGAAGAAAGAGGAAAAAACCATATATTTTCAATTCGTCTTGACCTCCAAGAAAAATCCTAAGAGTTAATTTACACAGCGCCCTGCTCGAGCATGGCCTGGGCAATACGCTTGAAACCACCAATGTTCGCTCCTCTGACGTAGTTGACGTGGCCGTCTTTCTCCTCGCCGTCCTCCACACACATTGAGTGAATATCTTTCATGATCTTGCGGAGCTTCTCGTCTACCTCCTCTCTGGTGTAGGACAGGCGCATCGAGTTTTGAGCCATTTCAAGACCCGAAGTCGCCACACCACCGGCATTTGCTGCCTTTGCTGGTCCGAACAGTACTTTCTTGTCGAGAAAAGCTTTGATAGCATCGGCCTCGCACGGCATGTTTGCCCCTTCGCAGACAACAGAAACACCATTCTCAATAAGCTTCTTCGCGTCCTCCGCACTCAACTCATTCTGAGTTGCCGCTGGAATAGCAACATCGCATTTCACTGACCAAGGCTTCTCGTCCTCCATGTACTTTGCGTCCGAAAACTTGTCGGCATACTCCTTGATGCGGCCACGCTGTTTCAGCTTGAGGTCAAAGACATACTTGAGCTTCTCCTCGTCGATTCCGCTCTCGTCGTAAATGGTTCCGCTGGAATCACTCAACGTGACGACTTTGGCTCCGCAAGCGAGAAGCTTTTCGCATGCATAGAGAGCTACATTTCCTGACCCTGACAAAGCACAGACTTTGCCCTTCAGCGGCCCGTCCTCGAGCTTGACGCTTTTCTCGCTCTTCTTGTTGTTGTTTTCGGAGCTCCCGTCATCACTATCTGCGCTCGAGTTGTCCGAGCTCCCTTTGGAGGACCCTTTTGCGGCCACGAGCATCTCGTGCAAAAAGTACACCACTCCGTACCCAGTGGCCTCCGTGCGGAGGTTGGAGCCTCCATACAGTAGCGACTTGCCAGTGAACGTTCCAGTGAACTCGTCGCGGATTCGTTTGTATTGGCCAAACATGAACCCGACCTCGCGGGCCGCAACCCCGATGTCTCCAGCAGGCACATCTACGGATGGGCCGACGTGCCTTTGCAGCTCTGTGGCAAAGGATTGGCAAAATCTCATTACCTCGTTGTCCGACTTGCCCTTTGGATCAAAATCTGAGCCTCCTTTGCCTCCGCCGAGAGGCAGCATAGTGAGGGCATTCTTGAAGCATTGCTCAAAACCCAGAAACTTTAGTGTGTCGAGATCCACAGATGGGTGAAAGCGGAGCCCGCCTTTGTATGGGCCGAGGGTGGAGCTAAACTGCACTCTGAAGCCGCGGTTCACCTGGATGTGTCCATCGTCGTCGATCCATGGCACGCGAAACATAACCACGCGCTCCGGCTCGACCATGCGCGACAGGATGTTGCTCTTCACATACTCTTCATGATTCTGCAGCTCATCCCAAATAGACTCCACAAACTCTTCCACCGCTTGATGAAAGTTCGGCTCGTTTGGGTTGCGAGCCTTCACCACTTCCAGAAACTCTTTCGCAGACTTGACGTCCTTGTCCTGCTTGAGCTTGAGCTCCTGTGCTTTCTTCTTGTCGTCTGCCTGCCCCATTTTGCCCTTCTTTCTTATTCGCAATCCAGCGTTCAAACTACTACTCTCTCTGTGTGCGCCTGCCTGCCTGTTCCTCTGCTTGCTGCTCGTTGCGCGATACCTTTCAACCTCTTCGATGGTTTTGGTTTTGCCGCTTCCTGTTTCTTGCATGTAACAGTCTCGTCCTACTGGTACGAACTAGTGACTCTCCAGCTCCTCCCATAGGCGAGGCTGGCGAAGGTTTTCTTTCTTTCTTTTCTTTCTTTCGATCTACGCTTCTTTCTTTCTTGGCCTCACTGTCAATAGCCTAAATCTGCTGTGCTGCGCTGTCACGATGCTGGTTAGGCCTGAGGTTCGGAACTCGGGAGAACACTTTCCAATTTCCTATTTTCCACTTTTCACTTTTCCTTCCTTTCCTTTTTCCTAAATTCTATGTTCGCTGTATGCTCTGTTTTGCATTCGCGGTTGACACTGTGAGTTAGAGAAAGAACAAACAGCTTTCGAGTGAGGGAGACAACTTGGAGGTGGCGAAATGCACCGTATAGCAGCTACCATGCAGCAGCCCTCGCCTCTGCGTAGGGCCTGAGGCTTCTTCGTAGTTTCCAACCCAGGACAGCTGCTCAGTAGGTAGTCTGGTCGCGCCTGGTCTTTGCCGCAGCTATAGCTGCGACGGGAGCGGTGGAACATGGTGGAACAACGCCAGCAGAGGGGAGCAGTCGTACAAGTTGCGCCAAGTAACTTGAACTTTGGTTACACGCAGATTTCAGAGGAAGCTTAGGTCAGTCGGGAATCTTTCGGAAGGGAATTTATTATTTGTGCGCTTCTTCACGGTGCGTTCACTGTTCACTCATGTGCCAAGGCACCAGCATGCACCATCAACCATCAACTGGTCTTGTTTGTTCCATGAGTTCCGTGAGTTCGTTCCAATGCTTTAATTCTGACTGTGAATCTGAATCTTGCAATCTTCTCCAAAACGGGAGGAACGTTCCTATGATGACTGAGTGGACTGACTGTGAGTGGACGTAAGCTAGTAGCGGTACTGACAGTGCCAGTACATGTACACCCGTGTATCCTATTTCTGCGCGACAAAATATCCGCTGGGCAGCTGAGACTACTGAGACCCGCAGTGGGACTCGTGGCCTTTGGCAATGACATGGTTTATAACTAACATTCGATGGCCAGCGCAGTGCAGGACCGCTGGACGCCTATAGATCGATCAGCGATGTTGGAAAGTTTGGCAAGTCTAAGACACTCCCAAAGTAATCGAAGACTTGTTTCGAATCACTTATTTCGAAGAAAGGAAGAAAGAAAGATGAACCATAAAGTTAGTACTTTCCCGCTGCTCAGTGTCTATACCACACTTGTGCTACTTTCCTCCTGCCTGTTTCCCGTGAGAGTTTTGAGAGCAACTTGCAGCAAGGTCGGCCACCGCCGTTGCAAAATCGAGATCCCCTCACCCATTGTCGCCGCTGCACTTGTCGGACTTTTGTCATCATCTATTGCTGCGTTTTGAAAAAAGAATGTCATCAATGATTTCTTTCAGAATTCACTGTCAGAACAGAATAAACAATTCAGAATTCAGATGTCAATCAAATCAATCCCAACAATCGTTCATTCATCGAAAACAGGAGGAAATAATTCACAGGGTCAACTCTTCATCCTGACATTACCCCAACTCTTATCACTCACTGCTACTGAAGCTTATGCCTGTAGAGAGCACTGTGTAATAGGGTACCAATTACTGCCTGCAGTCCAGCTCCAAATTTCCAAACTTTTCTAAACTGACGCTAGAAGATGAAAGAAAAGATGCCTGGAATTGCTGGAACTCTGTGAGCAAAGTAATCTGTTTCTGACAGTAAATCCTGAACTCTGAGTTCTGAACTCTGAATATTATTCTGACTGCGACTTCTGATTCCTGGAGTTTGATGACCAAGTTGATACACTTCGCGTTTCTTCCTACTCTTTTCCGCCAACTTGGATCCCCTCTGCAGAGGGAATGGGCGATCATAGAACGCGGTTTTGGCAGGCCACTGCGTTGTTGGAATGGCACTAATGTCACCGCTGCGTCGTGGAGCCAGCGAAGGGACCGCGACCGCGACATCCACGCCATTTCCAATGCGGACACTCAAGAGTCTCGGTTGAACTACAGTACCTCTGCTGTGCGTGTGGCCGTCAACTCATCTCAAGTCGGCGAGAAGCTAGTGCTCAAGACTGCGCGCAATGCTGCGTCAGTGAGTCTGTGCAAGGTTGGGGGTTCAAAAAATTTCAACTGCTCGCTTCAAGCTCGCTCGCGCATTTCTTGGGAGACGCAAGTTGTAGGAAGGACAGAAAATAGCGAAACGAAAAACGGAAGAAACGATGCGGACTGCTCGTGTGACTGACGAGAGCCTCTCTCTGAGCACAGAGTGGGAACAAGGATGAACAAGGACGTTGGACGTTGTAGCATATTCCTGGACCCATCGATGATGATGCGTTCACCCGGACAAAAGCACAAAGTCAGGTCCGCCAAAAGCGACTGCAAGAGTGGCGGGGCTCCTCGGTTGCGAGCGAGTTGAAGGCCGGGAAAAGTCCAAGGTCCCTCCGATTGCCATGGAACATAAAAATCCAGCTTCCTGATCAGCCTGCTCGGACAGGCGATGATGGTACGGGCGGGTACTGAGTACGCGGATACTCTCAGGTTTCTCTGCCTCTCTCACGCAGGCAGCACAACGAAAGCACGCAAGCCAAGTTGCGACCCCAAAGGCTCGCCATCATTCAGACTGTTGCGTTCGCGATTCTGTGTGGTACCCAAGTCATTCCAAGACCCTGCGATCAAACATGAGTTTCGCGAGATAAATATTACAAGTCCTGCGCTGGCCACTCGTAATGATTCCTATTGTCGCAATGCCTCACCTCAACCTACTGGTAAATTTTTAGCCGAGACTACTTCCCTACACTTAGGTTAGGACAATTTTATCGAAGTCAGTAGGCGATAGGCACCGAGTATTAGCGTTCTGGGTACATAGAGATCGCCGAGTGCCTCACTCGTCGCTGCTAGTCTGGATAGTGACTACTGGTAATGTAAGGTTGGGCATAGATATCTATCGTCCTCAATGTCTTGCAACTTGCTTGTTTGTTGAATTTTCTTGTTGCCACTGGCAATGTTGCCACTGTTGCCACTGCCTTGGCAGATCAGATCAAATGAAATGAACGCGACGATCACTGCCATAGGCTAGCTGCCTGGGAAACTCTTCGGAATGAACGCTTGCGTCTCTTGCCTCCTTTGAAAGAATGGAAAAGACTGAAATCTGTGAAATGGGATGACAGGCGGGCAGTCCTATTCGAGAGGGTACACACTTTCTCTGTCATGCATGAACTCAGGCAATTCCTGTGAAATGCGATGTCAAAGGCAACCATTGCAAGTTTAGTCCCGCGTGGGTCCGGCCTCAAACGTAGTACTTTGGCGGCATGGTCACGGTGGGCGAGCCGGTACCGGTAAGCGAACGGTTACTGCAAACTGGAGCCTCAAGCATGCCATGATTACCGACTGCGTGCGGGCAGGCAAGTCCGTTTAGACAAAAGCGCGCGGGGTTGGTTATGGTTGGTGACATCTCAAGCAACGCGGAGCTGCACCTTGGAGAACTGCAAGGATTGGAGCTGTCAGAGCAAGCAAGGGTGGTCAAGATGGCTTCGCGCAAAAGTGTACTGCGGGAGGTGGTGCTTGCGAGACTGGTGCGATACTTGAGGAGTGAGAGGACAAGGCAAGGCTTTGCGAGCTTTGTCGTGCTTCTTTGGGCTTGCTATGTTCGCCTCAAGCTCTGAGAAGTGCGATGAACCCCACCACTGACGACCGTCCACTCATTCGAGCCTTCTCAGCATTATTACATCACGCCGAGACTGTGGATCCACGCGTTGTCATCCCCAACTTGCAAAACTGTGGCAGTTGGCTGCCGCGCCGTGGCAAGGGGGTCGACACCCTCTTCACGAGAGCAGGCCGTGACCTTTGTACTGTGATTTATATTTTTATGTTTTGGCTTGACAGTGTGAGTTTAAATATAAAGTGATTCGAAATTTTTACTTGAAAACGAACATCTGTGAGACAGGATTTGATTGTCAAACGCGAGTGTCAGTGTCCGTCCGAACAGTGCCTATGAGCTACTTTTTCGGCACCAGAGCGAAGACGTTGACTGGCATAGCGGTCGCGCCCTTGAACTTTGGCGGGTTAACGACAAGAGGAAACTTGTACTTTTTGAGCGAGTTACAAGCTTCTCCAATCGCCTCCATGTTCAAGTTTTCAACGATGTAGATACCGTTATCAGGGATCAAGATCCGGTGAACTGCGAAGACGCTTTCGGCCGTCTTGAATTCCAGAGTAAGGGTGTCGCCTCCAACCAGGAACACCTTCTTGTCAGCCAACCAGTTTGCAGCCTCCGCACCGATACCTGGTGTGTCGGCACTGTATTTAGTTGGGTCACTTTTGAAGAACTGCCCGTATCCGCTCCTGATCAAGATTGAATCCCCAGCCCTGATCTTCGTGTTGCCTTGAAACTTGGCGGTGTTTTCAAGGTCAGCTGCAGTAATTTCGTAACCAGGCTCCAGAGCATCCACCTTCTTGTAGCGTGCAACGTCCAAGAGAACTGCTCGGTTGATGTACTTTTCAGCCGGGTATTCAGTGATATCAAGCTTGGTCAATCCATACTCTCCGGTCGCGTCTTTTGCGTTGATTCCTCCGTAGAGAATCGATTCACCTTCGGAGTTGACGTGGCCAATGTGTCCTAACGCGTCGATTGTAGGGGCCCCGTGCTGCCCACTGAAATACATCTTCTCCGAGGCAAACGAGAGCGATGGGATGTTGAACCCAAGGGATTCCTCATGTGTGATGGCCCAGCTGATGGAGTATTGCTCATTGAATCCCACAAGAGGTGACTCCGGCTCCCACACGTGGTTCAAGTCGACGACACTTGCCAACTCATCCATGAGATCCCAGTTAAAATTGGGCCGCTTTCCGCTCGCCGCTCCAGCAAGCGCCGCAAGCAATACGATAGTGCGCATTTTTCGAATCGCTTTTCCTCTTCCCTTTTCGATGACTGCAAGACGGGCTCAACTCAATCGCGATCCAACCTGCAACCAAGTTGGGTGTCTGCCAGTCTGCGAGATCCGCCCTCCGCCCTCCGCCGACGCTAACTAGCCCTCCCCTATAATGGCAGTCTCTTCTACTTAAGCCACAAGAAGAAAAAACACGCATCTTCTCGCTCTCCTTCATTGAGGCCCCCCCCCACCACACGCAACAATAACATCTTTTATGTTTGGTATGTCAGGTCCTGTGAACAGACAGACAACTGAGCCGCTTGGACTCGAACGGGTCAGTTGGAGTGCGCCTTTTCAAAATTCACTCATGCACTAGAAGGCTTTCTTTAAATCTTCTTTTTCTTTTCTCTTTTTGTACAAATAAAAATATTGTCCAAAAGTGTTCCTCAATGAGCATGTTCTGCAAGTAATCCAAGTGTTCAAAGTAATTTCTGTTAAGGGGAGTTGCCCGTTTGATAAAGTTACTACTAGTACTGACAGCCACAGGACTCGCACGAATACGCTACTAGAAAGAAGAGATCGCCAAGATCCTCCACAAGGTGTTTCTATTGCGGGTGCTAGCCAAATGGGTGTGCACTAAGTGCTGCCAATGTACTCTCCACGTAGCACTAAAGTGGCATATCATACCCATGGCGTTGAGCGTGAGACTCTTAGTCGTGAATAACGTTTATCTGTGAGAGTCAAGACGCTTTCGCGTAAGATTGGCGCCACTTGAGTGTAAAGTACAGGTAGGAGAGGAGGTTGAACCATGTTGAACCTTCGAGTTCAGATCTCTTTCTGAATTTTGAATTCTCTCGCCAATTGTTTTTTCGAGTGTGGTGTCCGAAGCTCTCCTCAGAACATGGCAAAGGCGGCGCTATGTGGACAAAATTTCTACCTCTAGCTAGAGGCTAGCTAGGCTCGCAACGCCTCCACTAGCTCTAGAGCTAGCTTGGCAGTTGAAAGTGCCTACCCTTTGTTGCAAACACAAGAATTTTTATCAGAATCAGATCATGCGACTGCTAGCCGCCGCACGTTCAGGAGCATCCTGAGCCTTTGCACAAGAATGAATAGCACAAAAACCCACGCTCAAATTTGCAAATTGCACAACAGTGAATAAATTTTACAGTTAATCCCCAAGTCGGGAAAAGTAGACCGGTGAATTCTCGTTTCCCCGAGTCAGGGGCGCTCTTCTCTTCTCACTGTTGCGGACGACACGCACATTGCATCCATTTCATCACATCGATTCAATGGTCACCCGTTGGCCCTGGCCGAATGCAAACATCAGAGACCCAGCGTTCACTGTCAAAGTGGATGACGGTATGTTCAATTCCCGAGGCAATAGCAAGCGTTATTTGGACGCGGAGCGTCATACTCTCATGACAACCCCTGCGTGCTGCGCGTGGATCAAAATAGCAATTCTAAGCTGGAGCAGCTTCGATGGACGGTTTCATACCCCCATTGACTGTTGCCGAGTGGCTGTGAACCTACCTTCCGACCGCCTATCAATTGCGGGAAGAATCGATAGACTACCGGTATTTGAGATGTCGATGAAATAGGAAACAATGGGAAATCAAGAGCGACAGTTACATGACAGCACACCGCGCCCGCACATTTTCGCGGGTGTCTGTCTTCGAATACTTACTAGCTGACGAGCCCTTTCTGATGCCGAAAGCGGATGGACAAGTCGCTATTATTCCTTTCTAATTGGAGGCCTCGGGGTCCAATCAGGGTTTTATCTGGAGTGCTTAGTTACTGGTGCTGCCAGGTCGCTCATTTCACTCCAAAAGCGACCGCCAAATCAAAAGGCGCCAAGAGCAAGAAGAATTGGCGCGAATTAAAAGTTGGGGTAGTGCGCTGATGGAGCATGCAGATCCGAACACATGTCGCGGTGCTGCGGCGCTGCGAGAGCGAGAAGAGTTAAAGGCTTGGCTATTGCATGGCCTGAGTTCGATCTCGGCAATGTGTGAACCTTCGATGCGTTCAGGCGAGGTTGTACGCGGCTTGGTTTGGGCAACGAAAACTTGGGTGGTCGGATGCACAGAAAACGAATGACTTGCCGACAAATATCGTGCCTGTACTTCTTTTCTTCGCTCTTCTTTTCAACATATATAAGATTCGCGACCACTGGCAGATGTCGGAGTCATCGGACCTAAACTGCTCAACCCTTGGACATCCTTGAACCAAAACAAAACAAACTTGAACAAAAATGTGTTACCGGTACTGAGAACTACGAGTATTAGCCATCCGTAAAAAGCTTTACCTCGACTGCTAACCTGCTCGAGAGTCTGATGAATGTTCTATTTTATTCCTTGTTGTTCAGACCGCATTCGGCACCCTCCTGATGCGGAAAGTTCCGGGAACAGATATAGGATAGCTTATGCACGGCCGAACTGAGCGTCAAACCCTTCTCTAAACGCTTCAAATGAATGAAAATGATTTTTTTCTCTGATTATCGAGTTTTAAGGTACGCTATAAGAATTAAAATCACAGTTTTATCAAACTTTTCTTGCTGATTTCCGCTTCGCGCAACGGTTCTTGTGCGCACAATTCTCGGTAACCCTGCGAACCATTCCTTTCTTCTTTTTCAAATTTCCCTCTTACCTCCACGAAGGTATTAATAATTGTCATATTAGTAATAATAAATAGATAAGTAGTTTTAAAGCGCGGGCACTGACTTCTCCTGCTACCCAACCTCCTCCTCCCTCACTCCAGATTCCCGCAGCCCTATCTTAATTTCTACCATCACCACACTAGCTTCCTCAATTTCACTACCAGCAAATCGCATATATACTCTCTAGTGTCCATCCAAGCATATCGCTCAACCAGACGAATCACTAGCCTTTGCGAGGACCTTCCGTGCCACTACCAGCTAGAGCCCGCCAAGCCACTACTACTCTCCATACCCCTTCCCTACCCCTTCCTACTCCTCCAGCTAGCACTCATTGATTCTCTGTGAGAACCTCTCAGCTATCCACCACTACCCTCTTCTATCCCTAATATACCGGAGACTACTGCAGTTAAGCGGCTAGGCGACGACTTAAGAGCGGCGTAAGATGCGCGGGAGGAGAGGGAAAAGAGGGAAAAGGAAGGATGCGAAAGAGAGAATGAGAGAAAATGAGAGACGGGCAAAGAGGAAGGAAGGAAACAAACAAACAGCACAACCAAACAACCAAACAACCAAACAACCAAACAAAAGGACAGGTCTTTGAGGAAAGTGGAACAAAGACCAAACCAATCAAAGGAGGCGATCAAAAGCAAAACCAAAAGCAAAACCAAAAGCAAAAGCAGAGAAGAGCAGATAAGAGCAGAGCAGAGCAACAAGAGCAACTTTCGTTCGTTCGTGAGTGAGTGAGTGAGCGAAGCAAGCGCAGGTTGTTGTGTTTGAGAAGTAGGAGCTGGGAGAAAGAACTGAAGGCGCAGGATGAAGCGGCAGTTGGGCGAGGAGAGCGAGGAGAAGAGCGAAAAGGGCGACGATGAGAGCAGGGGCAAGCGGCCAAAGAAGAAGGAGATCAAGGCTGGGTCAGGTTTCGACACGAGATGGCGCTTCAAAGTGGAACCTCAGCCGCCAAAGTTTCCCTTCAAGGATGAGTATTTTGACCTCAATGTGTACCTGGTAGACCAAGATGGGGTGCCCAAGGCCAATTACGAGGTTCCCATTCTGCTAGATCTGTTCGTGGAAGGGGAGAGTGTGCCAGTGTGCAACTCCAACATACAAGGGTCCAACTCTGTTGATATTGACCCGAAAACACCTGCTGTGATTGATAAAACGGGCTGTGCAAAGCTCCGCGTCAAAGTGTGCGAGCTGAGCATGAACAGGAATAACCGCAAATTCTGCTTCGTCGTCAAGCGCAAACCCGGCCCGCGAGGGGACCTCCCGAGGGAGATCAACCCCGTGATGACCCGTGCGATGCTTGTCGTTAACTCTCATATCAAGATCCTCAACGAACTTCCTGAGGTTTGGTACAAAGACCAAGGCGGCAAGGACAAATGCCTCGAAATTGATTTGGAGCTTCGGGGTCCGCACGGCGTGGTAACGGGGCAGGAGGTTCCGGTCAAATGTGTGCTCCTTTACGAGGACTACCAGCAGGTGATCAATCAAGATATTCTTCAGCCGAGCTTGACAACAAGCATGTCCATCTCGAAGAGCGGTCGCTCGCAGATTCGCGTCCGAATAGAAGATGTGTCCAAGAACCACCAGAGCAAATCTTTTCGTATCAAGGTTGAGGCGGATAACACCTTAAGTCCGATTCACTACGACAAGTCGCCAGATATAAGTTCCCCGATCCTTACTCGAAGTAAACTGAACAGAAGACAAAAGCTGAAACTAGCCTTGCAGAGCGAAGACACATTGAAGGGAGAAGAGGCTATTGCAGTAGCTGCCATCAAGGCCCAGCAGCTCAAGGCCGCCCAGGATGCAAACAAGCACATCGGAGGTCCTGCCGTTCCGCTCCCAAAAGACGGCACTCCACAGCCACAGGTAGACGACTTCAGCAGATTCACACCGGAGGTTGCCACCGCACTGTGGTGCCAAAGCGCTCGGAATGCGATGGCCACTTTATCCACTGTTCTTGCGCAGTTCGTACAAAGCTTTGACAGACAGATCGCTCCGCACACCAAGGCGATCCTTGAGCGCGAGAGCGAGAGCAACCAGCTCTGCTCACAAGTCCTGTATGGTGAAAATACGAACGGAGCATTTAGTCGCGGTCAGTCGTCCATTCGCTCCCACGTGCAGTCAAACGGCTCAAACCATCTGATTAGCAGTCAGTCAAACTCCAACGGAGTGGAACATGTCGGAGTTCCCTCCCTTTTACCTTCCGAGTCGGTCACTTCAACTGCTTCAAACGGCCAGCAAGATATTAACCCCCGTCCTCCACAGGATGCAGATCTGAGCAGAAGCATTTCCTGTGCCAGCCAAGGTATGGCGCAGCTTATGCGCGGAAGTACGCTGCTGTTCCGCAGTCTTTCAGGAGCGTTCAACAACGATCCAAACCAGAATCTGAACTTGAACTATGACGGCCCACCAGAGTTCAATCGCGAATTTTCAATTCTATCCCTCGGCATCCAGGACGACAACTTCAACATGGGAGGGTCTCGCGGCATGAGCGCCCCAAGACAGAATTCGCTTGCCCTTCGAGACGATCTTGAGCTTCCAGAAATGATCAAACGATTCAAAAGCAACGGCAGCTCTCAAGTCAGTTATATTCTCAAGCAAGTTTACAAGACGGAAACTGGTGGCAAAGGCGTCCCCGCATTCGACTCGGACCGGCGGCTAGTGGGATTTTACTCGCAGACTGAGCCAGGTATCGTGAGCTTTCGAGACCTTCAAAACTTTTTCTCCGGGGAGGAGAACATACAATACCATTACCGCATGTGCGACTCACAGTTCCAGCAACACCTCGCACGGGGTTCCAACTTGGTCTACCCGATTTCTGGCCAAAAGGATGGCTATGAAGCTGCCAGAGAAGTTTTCCAGAGTGTTTCACCCTAGCCTTGCTAACAATCATCAAACGGATTTGCCTTCGCCAACAGAAAGCGAAGGAGAAAGAATGTGCGTCTGATACTTGTGCTTTTACTCATCCTGACCTTTAAAAACCAATCTTATTCACAGCTGCGTTTCTTTTTGACCTTGAAAGACGTGAAGTTGCAATAGTCCCACTGCCAGTTCTGGTCGGCCGAGGTGTGCGATGCTGCCTACAACTGAACTTCTATGAGAAGAGCGGAGCGGAACATTTCCCGACCCCATCTCATCACTCTGCAGACTCCGCAAACTGCAGTATAGAATGGACCAAAGGGTCGCTCTAGCTCCCCGGGAACATCAGTACAGCCCCTTGTTTTTCTTCCTTTGTTTCCTTCTCCTTGGACCTTCTTTTCCCATCGTTTTATCTGCATCGTGCAGCATCGTGCAATCAATAATTCGGAATAAGAGCTCATTAGATCAGACGGTCTGTCTGAATAAAACTTTAACAGTGTTCCGCTGAAAAGGTGTGAGAAGGAGGAAGGGTGGCAAGGCGGGGCCACGCAGAGTTGCGGCGTCTTCAAGCATCTTCAGGCGCCACATCTCGAGCAAAATAAAGAAGCGTTTCGCAAAGAAAGCGAAAATCGGGTTCGAGAAAACCAGGGCTCGAGGGCAAAGGAGGCTTGAGGTCCTCGGGCATGGAGGGTTGGAAAAGAGCGAGAAACAGCGAGCGAAGAAAGCTGGACGACTTTGACGGCCACTGTGTTTTGTCACCTTAGCGCGATGAACGAAGACGAGCCGGTCAAAGCCAAGCGCTCAGAGGGCGAGAGCGAGTACGTTTTGCGCAATGCGGATGTCGTAAACACGATCAACTTGGAAGTGGACTTTCGGGCAGAGCAGTCGGAACTACAGGAGCGGGAGACGAAGAGCTCGAGGGATGCAGGGCGACAAGAGGAGCGCACCGACGGGTGCCGTGCGAGAGAGCTTACCTTTGTGGAGAAGATGGTCATCAGAGATATCTGTGCGATGCTCATATGCCTCACACTCACGTTCCTTCGCCCGATACAGGCCTACTTTGCGGAAAGTTGCGTTTACATTTCCATCTTTGGAATTGTCTTCACGCTCAAGCCGCACGCCCAGAGCTCTGTTGGCTACGCACTAGACACCCTTTCAATCTCAGCTCTCTTGGGAGTGCTGGCCGTCGCAATTGCTCTATGTATCGCTGCAATAGCCCCTCACTCCTCCGCGTGGTTTGTCTGCGCGTTTTTCTTCGTGGTATTGTTCTTCTTTTACTTTAGTTCCAAGCATCAGAGACTGGTGATGCCAATAGCTTTTTTCTGTGTGTTTTTGAGCGGAAACGTCACAGAATTCTGGTACATACAAAATAGCACCTCGAAAGCCGCTCTTGCGACGGAGGAAAAGAGATGGGCATATACCTTGCACTACGCACAGGCTCTGGCGTGTACTTTTCTCATTCCCCTTGGAATCCACGTAATGTGTGCTTTGACAGTCTTTCCTTGGTCTCATATGGCGTCCTGCAAACGCGATATGAAAGCGCAGTGGGACCAGGCGCAAAGAGTGCTTGAACTTACGTACAACTCGTTCGAGCGCAGCCTACTCGATGAACCCTACCAAGGCAGCACTGACCTGGATACAATCGAGGCTGCAAGCAACAAGCTCAAAAGCATTTACACTTCAGTGAAAGGTGGCCTTTTTGCTGCAAAACTCGAAGCTCGGTTTTATTTGAGTGGTGACGGGACCGAAATCGAGCAAAATTTTGGGCTCAGTGTGTCCACGTTTCGAGCTTTGCGTCGCTTAGCTGGCCGCACTGTAGCTGTGGCTAAAGCTCGTGATGTGCCGCGCGATGCCGAAGACGACTTTAGCGAGGGTAACGATGCTGGCGAGACATGCATTGAGATCACGGCTTCGCGCGACGAGGATAGCAATGTGATGGTCGACAGCAGTGCGATTTCGGTTTCAGAGAACGCAGAGGAGGAGCACGCACTGGCTGTCCAGCAAGTGGTTCGGGTGTGCCATCGTCTTGTTGACATTATGAGGAGAATTCTCCCTCTCATTGGTGAATTGCTCTCCGCGCCTTGCAGACAACTTGCGAACCAAGAACAGCTCTTTGACCTCCTCCGCGAGCGGGACAAAGAGATGGGGGAGATTCTGTTGGATTTGCGTGCCGCTATGAGCGAGTGGGCTCTACTAAAGCGGCAAAATGAGATTGGGGCTGTAAGATTCTTAGTCCACGTCAAATTGATTGCCTTGGTGAGCCGGGAGCTCTCGGCGGCTTGGAAACGCAAATTAGAATGGATTACATCAGGTGCTCCAGAGTCTCGCTCGCATCGCTTTTCTGACGTGAAGGCAACCTTGCTGCATTTATCAACCCTCAAACTTCTCAAGTTCTCTGGTGGACCATTCTATGACACCAAGCAAACAAACTTCGCCTCTTACCAGAGGGTGTATCGCAAAATGTACCGTATCGTGGCCTCTGTTCCTTTCATTAACGCCTTCAAAGCAGCGCTCAGCTCCACAGTACTTATCATGCTGGCCTTTATACCAACGACCTCGGCCTTTTTCCAGTCTGCATCGATGACGAATGCCATGAACACGCTCTTTTCTGCGATGCGAATGATTCAAATGGGGCTCATATTCGACCGTGTCATGCAGCGCTTCTTCGGCATTGTCCTCGGCTACATTTTTGCGGGGATCGCCTATGAAATTTCATGCGCCAGTCAATCCGACTGCGCGCTGCTCTCTGGTTGGTTTCTTTTCATATGGGGCCTCCCTTTACTCGGAGTCTACTTGGCGGTAAAGGTGAAGCGGCCAGCGTATTTCTATGGGGCATATTCCGTGCTGAAGGAATACTACGTCATCTCGCTCATTGTTTACCTTTCCTTTGCCTTTCCCGACTCTATGCTCTTCTCTTACAGCTACATTGACGCCAGCGACCCGTCCCCGAAATCTGCTTGGTTGCTCGGGGCGTATATTACCCTCAGCACCCTCGCAGGAGGGGCTTTTGCCGTTGTGGTTGGTACGTTTTTGTTCCCAATCACTGGAACAAGTTCTTTCCGCCAAATGCTCTCGCGAGTTTTTAAGCATCAGATATTCCTCCTGGAGGGGAATTTCCTCCTTCGGCAAAAGTCTAGGGCGCCAGAACTCAGTGCGGAAGATAGAGAGGACCTTTCTAAACTTGAGCAAAGGCTAGAGAGTGTCGAAAACTACCTTGCTCATGTTTTATCCACCGAAGCAGCATCATACATCCCATCAATCCGCAAAGAGCCCCTGCAGCTGCGCCAAACCGTGAAACCTGAGCTGATCACCACTGTCCTGAAATCTGTGGAGACCATACTTCAGAGTTTATGGACGATTCGCCGCTTGGTGCGCGATCCCGTTTTACATCTTGGGAGAGACCCGAACGCAAGCGAAGTGGTCAAACTCAATTATCTGGAGCTCGCGTACATAGAAATGCTTACCTCAACGCTGTTTGGGTTTTCGGCTGCATTTCACGGCAACACATTCATTTTTACAAACATCCCCACGACAAGAAGCATTGCCAGTGATCCGGCTCATACGCACGAATATATGCGCCTCATCGGAAGTACGCTCGAAAACCCCCACCCTCGAGTCCTCAGTGAGCTGGCGGTCTTTTCTTATCTTCAGGAAGAGCTCAGCTCCAACATGGTTGTGTTATACGAGTATGCAGACGTGTTGATGCAGTCATCACCGTACGCGGGATCTCTGAGGTCTCTTGCGGATGAGATCACTAAAACTCACATGTCACAAAGAAAAGCGGAGCTTGATGTTCAGCGCAAGATGCGTGAGCATGCCCAGGAACCCTCGGAGTGGTCAGACTCGAGCAGCAAAAAAGACAAATAAATAAGCCTGCCTCCGTGATCCTTTCCTTGTCGTTCCTACAGGCATGTGCAAATTTTGGGGTAGCCTCCTGACAAGACTTCCTTCTTTCTTTGTTTAAAAGTTTTATTTTTTTTATTTTTTTTTACAGTAAATGTGAATCACGAGCACTTGTACAACACGGCCGTTGATTGACACTCTCTACATTCAATTCATACAGCAATTAGAAAGGACAATTATGCACGTCGACTCCGGTTCTTCTTGGAGCCTTCTCTCGCCTGGATCTCTTTCGCAGTCTCCCGAACCATGCGATAGGTTCCAAGCTTCTTTGACTGTTTCGTCTCGAGGTCCATGAGTCTCAACATTCTTTCTCCGTCGTCTGCGTGTATCAAAACTACAGGCACGTGCACTTTTCGCCATTCTGCCTGCAGATCACTGGCCCCAAATCCAATCGAAAGGTGGTCTTGTGGTCTGCTACCGAGCATGCCACATTTGAAAGGTTTCTCGCACGGGTCTTCTGAACGATCAATAATTACGATAGCAATTGCCCCGGCTTCCTGCAGCCGGAGGACCTTTTCCAAAATGGGAACTTGGTTGCATCTATATACCAAAGCGATGCTGTTCTGAAGCTGGTGGGCATTGTAAAGCTTTCCACTTGCATCATTTGGAACGGAGAGGCGGAGTTTCCCATCCACGTGGTACTTGACTGGACCATAGTGCGAATCCCACGTGTCAATCCAGGACCCTGCCAAATGCGCGTCCCTGCAATTCTTGCAGATAGTCAAACCCTCGCCGAAGAGCAGAGAGCCTTGAACGCCGGGCACAAAGCAGCGATCGCCTTCGCAAACAAGGTCTTTCTCAATCAACTCCCGCCTCTTGACAACGCGTTCTTCTTCGGTCATCTGTGCGATTTGCTGCCTCTTTTCAAAGGCAGTACGATGCTGTCGGTTTTGGTATGCCGGCTTATAGTCCAGCGGCCGGCTCGAGAACATCCCGACTTGAAATGCATGCCCTGAAACCTTTCCCTTCAAAGCGCACTCCTCGTTTTCAGAAGCAAGGCAGCTCATGGTGGCCCCCGTGCCGGTGGCAAGCGAGAGCAGCAGAGCTGCAGCGTAAATTAGCTTGACCATGTTGATCTCGTGGCTTGCTGAGGTTTGGGAACTGCCTGAGCTTCTCCCGTTCAACCCATTCCGAGTCTGCCCAGGCTGAACGCTCTACGAGTCTCGAGATTCAAAGCTTTCGTCTCCCTGAACGGATCTAAATCATTGAACGGTTCAAAAGTCGCCTTAACGAAGCCCTAAAGCAAGTGTTCCAACTGCGAACTTCGCTGCCAACACTAGCTCCCGCAAAACCCAACCGTAGTTTGCCTGCCACATTGCCACGTGCCATGGAAACGTGATTTACCTTCGGTCTTCTCGCCAGCACCTCAACCGTCGCGGTTCAGCAAACCGTGTGACATCATTTGTCATGGCGACGTAAGCTTAAAGTCAGCTCAAACAAAGCGCTACTTGCAGACGCATCTGAATGATGCTTTGCAGTCAGTTCGCGGTTGAGATGTTTTCGCACTAGCACAAGAATCTCCGTGCGCCGCGGTTGGCAACGAGCTCCTGCCAAAGTATTCCGAGCACCAGCATGCAGATGTCCTTCGCTTTCGAATCAATACGAACGATTGATTTCGCAGTCAATTGAAAGAAACAAAACACCAAACATCCTGTTCCGCAACTTCTGTCTACCTCCTAGCCTTTACCTTTATCCTTTTTACCTTCCATTCTCGAGAGTTGCTAACCAAATGGCATAGCAAAATGCGCAATATGGCCGTTACCGGACACATTTCCGAGTCCTGGCCGAGGTCACGTTTGCCGTGGCTAGTCAGAGAGCACAAATGAATGGGCGTGGAAATTCTATTGGATCAGAAAAGAAAAGGCTTTGTGTTCCAAAACGTTCAATTTTTGATTGATCAAGAGCCTTGAAGATTGACAGTGAATTCCTTTCTTTGGAGGATTGTCGTATATGTTCATTTTTGGTCTAAAAGTAGGCAACGGAAGTTTCTCAAACTTTTGGTAGAGAAAGGAAGAACACTTCTCCATTCGTCGTCGCTGTTGGTGGAGTATTGAGTATGGTCTCGTTACATGCAGAGCGCCGTTAGAGGAGGGGACTGGCAGACACTCGCCAACGTTCTCGAGCCGAGCAGCTGTCGAAGGATTGATTATTCGCTCATTTTGCGCCGCGAAAGTGGCCTGCGCAGGCAGGAGCGACGATGGACTCTCCGCCGTCGGACTGGCAAAAGCTAAGGCAAAAGTTCTCACATACCAACAAAGAAAGCCGCGAAGATGTGTCGCTCAGCGGAGGCTTGGCAGCTTTCGGCCAGGGTTTGGATGATGTCCTTGGCCTCTCCAAGCCGGGGAAGACCTCAGGTGGCAGCGTATTGACGGAGGAGATGCGCAGCAGCAGCAGCAGCAAGGTTGCCATGCTTGGATCTCGAGATCCCGAATTGAATTTTAGTGACTATTTTCGAAGCGAGAGTACAAGATCGGGTTTCGGGACCACTGAAGTGCGCCAAGGGCCTCGCAACAGCGGTGTGGGTAGCCTAGCAAGTCTTGGGCTAAAAAGCGGCGGCAACAGCGAAGTTGACCGTCTGCTGAACGGGCTACGGAGTACCAAACTCCCTTTCGAACATGGCCTAAGCGACGGGGAGGACAGCAGCGATGCTGACGAAGATGGCTTTCGGCAATTTGTCACTGAAAAATGGGCGAAAAGTGTGCATGCTCGGTACGTGGATGCTGAGAATCGCCGAACGGCAAATTTAATGGTCAAGCAGGACAAGCCACAAACGAAAGAGGTGAAGGTGAAACAGCGCAAATCTTCTAGCGGCCTTTTCACTTGGGAGTCACAGCAAATCAGGGATCCTCAGACGACAAGGCCGAAGCCTAAGGCTACCGCGGCAAGATCCCCTCGGACTCTCGCAAGGACAAAGCAGCTCAAGCTGAAGGTAACTCGATTTACAGCGAGACGAAAATTGATTGTGACTCGCAAGGTCTTCGACGCATGGCAGCTTTGTGCACAGGAGTCAGCTGTGGTTCGAGAGGAGACAAACGATGCTATCCTGAATGGCTTTTGGCGTCGTCAGGGCAAAAGATTGCTACGGAAGGTATTTAATGAGCTCTGCCGAGCCCACGAGTTATTTATTCAAAGGAGGGATCGACGCAGGTCGCAAAAGCATTTTTTATGTTGGAGAGAGTTCACTCGCACGGCTTTACAAGAGAAGCAACAAAAGGCCAGAGAGCGCCTCGAGTTGGAAAAGAGAGAGAGGGAAGCCGACTTGTTGACCCAACAAAACAAAACCGCTGTCGAACATTTTGTTCGGCGCTGTTTGCTATTGCGCTGGCGGCAGTGGCGAAAGTACATCCAGATACAAAAAATTCATACTGCTACCGAAATAGTCGATAAGCAGCGGCAGCAGTCTATAGCAGCATTCTTGAACCGCTTGGAGGGTTCACAACGCATAGGTGCGCCTGCACCAACCCCGCCAGTCGCTGCTCTCAACTTTGGCTCTCCTGCTTTTCAGCACTCTTGCAGCACGTCAACAGAAGCAGGGAGGGAGGCCACAAAATCGCGATCTGCCAGAATGATCAGAGAAGCCGCATCCCAGAGCTCTAGCCGGAGCACCTTATCTTCGCGTGAAGTCCGACCTATTGCTCTGCCAAAGGAGTTGGAAGGAATGGAGAAGCGCACAAGAGAACGGAAAGAAAAACGCGAGGAGCTTGGCAGGCAGCGGGCTGAACTTCAACAGATGAGGCAAGTAGAGCTCGAGCAGCGACAAGTAATGCAGCAGCAGGCCGAAGCCGAAGCTAAAAGAATGCAAATGGAGTCAAGGCGAGAGGAAGAACTTAAAGTCATGAAGCGAAAGCGCGCCAAGCTGGAACGAGAGAATGCAACTCGTAGACATCGCGAAAAAGCGATTCTGTTGTTTCGAGGATGGAAGCCATGGAAAAGTTACGTCGAATTGGCTCGGAGAAATTGTAAAAGGGCAGATTTGCACCACTTGATCGCACTTGTCCGACGATGCTTTGAGAGTTGGCTTTTGTTTGTCGAAGCTGTCAAGTCTGTTCGTGCGCAAAAAAAGGCTGCAATGAACAGAGCAGCGATACATTTTCGGCGAAGATACCTACTCAGGCTCGGATGGAATATGATGAAGCTTCAGCACTTTCGTCTTCAAACCCGGGCGTTGGCTGTGCAAGCTCAAAACAGGCATTACCGTCTTGCAAATGCGATTCGCGGTTGGCAAGCCGCACTGAAGAACCAGCACCGAGTGTCTACGACTTTGGCAAAGGAATTGATTTGGAATAGATTCAGACGAGCATTTTTAGCATGGAAAAGACTTGCCATTGCAGCACGAGAAAGAAGGCAAGTAGAAGCTGGAAAGAGTCAAATGTGGTCCAAAGTGCGCACATGGCTTGATGATATGTAGTCTACTTTTGTAAAACCTAAAATTAATTTACGCTTAGCTTGTTTGCAATGATCAAGTAGAAGTGGTGGAAACGTATCATTTTTTCTTTCGCAGCGCAAAGCTTCCCCTATCAACAGATTTCCTGCGAACCGTGCTTTTGGAGTTGCGCCTCACTTTCATGCTGGCCCGCATGTTCCTCTCTGGCTTACCCTTTTTGGGCAATTCGGCTCCTTCTTGAGAATTTGTAGCTTTTGCGGGATCCTCATTCTTGCCGTTCACGAGATTAAAAGTGGATATGCGATTTGTTCTCATTTTCACAAAAGAAGCTTGTCGCGAGGTGAACTCCATCGTTCGAAGCGATGAGTCCTTTTGCGACTTGGATTGTTTGTCTTGTACAGAGAGCTGCTTCGACACCAATTTTGCTTCCTCTCTCGAAAAGCAGAACTGCTTCAGTCCGTTGTCCTTCATGTAGGTACGATACAAATCCTCTGCTGTGATAGACTCCGGCTGGTAAAAGTTGTATCTGTCCTTTCCAATAATCTCGAATAGGCGCTTGTTGTGCTCGAGTAAGTCTTGTTTTTCCTTGTTCTTTTCGTCGTAACTGGACTGTCCCGAACGTCCAGCAAGTTTCAGGAGCCCGTCGGTTCCCGAAGTGAAGCCTTTTCGGAGAAAAGCAAAGCAATTTTGGTTGAGCATCTCTTCTTGATCTGCGTCTGCGTCTCCATGATCAGACAAGGAGTCAAGAGAGTTTGTGTCGGCGTCGAGCTTACTCGTCAGCAGAGCAGCTTCCAAAGCTGGGCGGTAGTGATTTGGTTTGACCCTAATATTCGGGTCGTTCGGCCCGAGTTGCGACTCCGCGATCGCCGAGAGACTTTTTGCGACTCCTGAGAGAGGAGACTTTGGTGATACCGGAGGTGGCGAAGTAATTCCATTAATATCAGCGGTGATGCTCTGGTGCCGTTTTCCCTTTCGACTGCGAGCCGAGATTGCTTTCTCGACTCCACTCTTCTCCTTCACTACTATTGACGGAGCCAACGAAATACTGTCTTCGAGTAGTGCTGTGTCACAACCAATGATGTCATCCTCCTCGGAGTCCGAATCATCTCGAGGGATGAAGCGAATTAATGTCATGAGCCTTGACAACATGTCCTGAAGAACAACTTTCAAGAATTTGCTGTGATGAAGCGCATCTATCGGAGTCGTGAGATCCTCTACCCTCAGAGGGGTGAACAAAGACGAAGGGATAGGAACAAAAAGCTCGCGAGCAAGTGGCAAGAGGCCACTGACGATGGAAACACACAATCTGTACGAATCTCGGAGGCGATTTTGTTTGTAGCGCATAGTCCCACGGGCATCCCTCAAGCGCTGCTCCAGTGTACCGAAATCATGAATTTCCCCGCTGGTTTCCACGCCATACTCTCGCAAATGCAAAAGCTTGGAGTTGCAATTTTCTAGTTTTTGCTTGAGTTGATCACGCATTCCTGTAGCCGCCAGTGCCTCTCTGTCGAGCCGAATGCGCTTCAGTTCTTGTGAGAAAAATCTCTCCGTTATTGTACTGACATCCTTAATGCCTGTCGTCACCTGTATCTTCTTCACCAGCTGTTCGTACTTGGTCAGGTGCGCTGACAAGCTGGCTAAAACGCCTCCAACAACACTTCTTCGTTTTTCCATGAGAGAGCTAGTTTGCCGGAGTCTCTGCTCCTGCCTCTTGCTCAGGTCCCCCATCGTCCTGAGTGCAATTTCTTTCCTTCGAATCACAGTTTCGAATTGTAAGATTTTCAACTGCTGCAGCTCATTCAAGATCGTCCTCCGCTCCTGCAACTTGGCCTCGTTCCTTTCTCGCGCGGCATCAATCGCTTTGCTCTCCTTGAGTACCTCTCCGCGCAGGATTTCCGTTTCCTGCTCAACTTGCCGCAATTTGTAAGATGTTTCCTCTGAGTTCTCAGGGCAGACGCTTGGAGCTTGCAAATTTGCAGCCTCTGCCTGTTGTTTCGATATGTTCCGCTGGTCTAAAGTTCGGAGGTGAAGACGCTGCAGCTGCTGCGTGCGAAAATTCTCTCGCTGACACGACTCCACGGATTCTTTGATAGATCTCTTCAGCTCTGATACCCTTGCAGTAAGTTTTTCGCAGGCTTCTTTGATTTCTTGGTTGTAGACTTCGTCAAGATCAAACTTTTGCACAACGTCGTCAAGCTCGATACTCTTATCTCGAACAGAGAGCTCGTGGCTTGCCAATATTTTTACAAGCTTGCTGTTTTCATCCACAAGACGAGCTATTTCATCCTCCAAAGTCTCTTTGTGCATCATGAGAAGTGCTTTGGTGACGGCAGAAGGGGTCTCGTCCTGAATAGGCTTCAACGCCTTTTGTCCTTTGCTGTCACACTCGCTTTCTCCGTGCTTTAATTTTCTATTTCGAGACGGGATCAGGCGCGGTGAGGCCTTTTTAACTGGAGAGCCACCGTCAATGTCTCCACATGGAGGCCTCGGCCTTCTCCAGGGCTTTGAGAATGGTATCTCCACGCTGGGCTTTTCATTGATTTCTTCGTCTTGATTGCGCCGAGTTCCCTTTGGCGACGTTTCCTTTGTTTTGCGTGTTCTTCTCAGCGAGGATAAGCCTTGGTTTTGAGAAATTGGTGCCATTCCTGGGATCGGGTTGAATTCTGTGGTAATTCCATGTTTGTGCAAAATCTCTGTCACCTTTGCTGGCGATTGTGTTGGAATTTTCGGCCCCAAGCTCCTAAATAACGAGTCCCCGGCGGAGGCGCTCGGGTCGAACCCGGGCAAAATAGGAAAAAATGCCTCGTCACCCGCATTCGGCAAGGTCGGCCGCTGGCGCTTTTTTGTGTCTGATGTACCTTGTTCCTCCTCCACGCGCCCCGGCCTGCCATTGAACCCAAGCGAAATTGAGTCGATAGCAGAGCACACCGCTTCGCCGAGCTGCGTGCGCCGCTTCGTGTCTTTCATTGCCCCAAAAGCTCTCGCCTTCGCATGCTATGCGAGACGAGCAACTCTCGAGCCGCGCGACGAGGAAATCCAGCGACTGATGTTCCTCATGCCAATTCTCGTCTCATCTAGCTTGTTCTGAGGGAAGTGAGAAATGATTAGCCACTTCCTGCCGGCTAGACAATTCTTCAGTAAATTAACACCCAATAGCCCAAGCCAAAAGCTCGCCGCACTCAAATTACCTCAATGCTTCACGGAAGGCCGAAATTCGAAAGAGCAGCCCGAAAAGTTTTGAGTTTCAACAGCCACCTCGAGCTCGCGCCTTTCAAACAGCAAGCAAACTTCTTCAAACCCAGCTTCCGATCAACAAAAGGACGCACCGGCACTTCCATCCTTCCCTTCCCTCTGTGACTTACAGTCCACCGGTGATGTCTAACGCGTTACGCCTGGAACACCCATCTCTACGCGAAAAGTGACGAGCGACACATGAATGCAAGAATGCAAGAATGCAAGAATGCGCCTTTTGAATGAATGAATTCCAATCAGAGTCACTTCCATTTACAACTTCCCTTACAATTTCAATTAGAGAATCAGAATTCCAACGAGACGGCTTTCCCCCCTTTCGCACTCATCGTGCACAGTGCCTTTCTTCCCGGTGCCAATGCCAATGCCAATGCCATAGTCATAGTGCCACAGTGACAATGGAGCCCACCGGATCTATTGTAATGCACAAGTCTTAACTGTGCAGTCAGCGTAATTGATAGCAATTTGCGCATCGAAGGCAACGTATCTTGGCGGGGTTTTTGCGTAAGATAAGGCGAGAGGAGACTGCCCGATCGGTAGTTGTGCCTTCGAGCGGAGAGCTCTTGTTCTTGCTCTTCTTTTGGTTCTAGCTAGAGTCCTTGTTCTTGTTGTTGTTCTTGTTCTCGCCCCAGCTCTTGCTCTTGGGTTGGCCTCGGTGGAGATTTGACTTCGACCATTCTAGTTGTTTGGCGCATGTTGGCATTGGCGCATCGCCGACAAGACGAGCTGGACGAGCGAGGGAAGGAGGAGTAGAACAGAGAGAAGGCATTGTGCTACGCTAAATGCTGCGATGATAATATGATGTCTGTTGCTGTTCATTGTGGATGTATGAATGGCAGGGTACGTTGAGGTCTTACGCATTCCGCCTTCTGACAGCGGGTTCGGACAGCCTTAGAGCCAATTGATTGTTAAGAATACATGCAGCGAATGTGCACGCACACGCCTCGGTCGTCGTTTGCAAAGAGCCGCTTGTTCGCCTTGGGAAGAGACGAGCGGGTCGACCAGCCAGCACTGGCCTCTGCGCACTGCGTGTTCGATTCGTTGAGCTATCGTCGCTGAATTCACAGCGGGGCGCACGGCGAGGCGGAAAAGCAGGGCAGGTTTTAAGATGGCAGAAGCAAGGGTTGAGCAGAATGTGGTTCGCTATGCGCGAGGGCGGAGGCCTTTCCTGGTGAAGAGGAGCTCCGGGACCATCGAAAACAGCGAAGAGGCTCGAGAGGGAGCAGAGAATGTGGACTGGTGGAAAACAAAGTCTGCGCTTATTTATGAGTGGTTTGGAATGAATCCGCTGAATCTCGGCATGGAGGATGATTCTGTGGCGTTGGTCAAGTCTATGCTGAAGAAAGGGCAACAGACTACGGATGAAGAGAAGCGGAGACGATGCTGGGCACACATATGTGTTGAAATGGCAGATGTGCCAGCAAACCCTCTCGCGCAACAAGACCATACGTTTTTGGAGGAAATGGTAAGCCAAGCAACCCAGCCACAAACGGCGGCCAAATCGCCGGAAACCGAGTCCCCAGAGATGTCAGCCTCAGGTAATCTCATCGGAGGACAGAACAACGAAACAGACACGACTCCTCGAACCACAGGGACAGAGGAGACGCAGGACTCGCTCCAGTCGTTTCAATCTAGTGAAGCTGAAAAGCAAGTTAAGGAACGTGAGCAGCACCGTGCAGCCCAAAATGAACCAAAGTCTGGCACAGATTCCAAAGCTGAAAAGAGCGGTTTGGGCAGCGGGCGTGGGAGAGAGGCGTTTCGAAAAGCTGCTTCTGCAGTGATGAACAAGAAAAGCCTTTCGAGCATGACACTAATTGAGCGTCAAGAGTATTTGCTGCAAAAAAAGAAAGAGCGCCAAGAGAAAATCATAGCGGAGCAAAAGGAAAAAGAAACGGAAGGGTGCACATATAAGCCGCAAAAGTTCACTAGGCGCTCAACCTTTTCGAACGTCGAGAGTGTTGTGAAAAAGCAGAGCAGCCCAGTGAAGGGTTCACAGGTGCCTCCAAACGCATCCGCTTCCAACATGGGACGGGTAGATTCGAGCGCGTCGCTCTTTGAAAGCAACGAGGAGAGCACGAACGAAAGCGGGCCTGCGCCTCAAACGAACGCGAGCGCAGCAGCTTCAAGCTTTCTGGATGAATGCAGGGCATTGATGCAGCGCAAAAACTCTTCGGGTTCACTGCTTTCTAGCGGAAGTGGAACTTTAGAGACCAATAGCAAGAATGGGGACTCCAAGAAGCGGAGCACGGCTCCCAAAAAACGCAAGACCAGTCGTGCGAAGACTAGTGCATCGTTGCTCGATGCCTGCCGTGGTGAGCTCGAGCGATCGCGGAAAAAGGAGGAGGAATCAAGTCCTACAGAAGACATGAAAAGTCCAGAGGTTGGGGACAGCCCTCGAAACGAAGATGGGGAATATCAGCCTCAGAATGAAGAGGGCAATGATGAGCTGGCCAGCCAAAGTGACCCTTCATCGGGTGACGCACAGGAAGAGGAGCCTCGAAATGAAGAGACAAGCGAGTTTGGGGAGCGCAGTGTGGCTCCTGGCAAGCGTAGAGAATATACGTTTGCAACGAGTTCTACGGAATTTCGCGGCAAGGTAGAATTGCAAGACTATAATGAGTTCCAATTGGACTCCTTCTACAGGAAGAGAGACCGTGGATCCAGCAAACCTGGAGTCACCTTATTGATGGGCCGACGCGACGACGACCTGACAGAGCAGGTCGTTGCAGCGATTTTCGACCGCGCGAAATTCTCTGAGGAAGAAGCGTCTGATTGGCTCAACTTCAACCTGCATCGGTTTCCCATGGGTCGCCGCGAACTTCGCAAAGCCCGATAAGTCTGTACTGCTAAACGAACCCCTTAATTGTGTACTTGCATCTGCTTTTGTTCCTGTTTTCCGCTCAGTGTACTATCTCGTATAAACGCGTGCAAAACCCCAACTTTAGCTTTTAGGTCACTTAAAGCAATGCTTCCATTCCCGTTCATTTTTTAGTTTATTTTTATGATATGCCAGGTGTGCGGATGCGGCCCTTCATCGGAACAGCGAAAGTAATAGTCGTCGGTGAGAAGCATCAAACTACGGGTTAGCTCTTGGTGCTGTAACCATGGAGCTCCGCTTCGAGTTCTTGAAGCTGCTCTTCCAAACGAGCTTTGTGACGCTGCAAGCGCTCGAATCTCACCGTTGAGTCGCTCTGAATGGATCCATATGAACGTGAACTCATGCTACTATACGACGATCGACCAGTGCTTGAGTGGCAATCACAATTGCAATTGCAAAAAGACCTGTCAGATGCGGCACTACTCCGAAAGGACGACACGATGGAGTTTGACGAGCGCGCAGTTTGAAAGCAGCCGCAACTGCAACCTGAGCGGGAAGAAGAACGATTTGAGTCCTTTTGCTGCCAGCTTCTTGACGACACCGATGAGTTCGAGCTTTTGTTCGATCGCTGCACGACCAACACGAATTGCAGTGAGGAGTCAGTCTGGCGCTCCCAATCCATGCTTCCCTTCCTTCCTTCCTTCCCTCCCTCCCGCCGCCACCCACTTACCGACGAAGAGCTCTCCTTCCAATCGAGCATTTTGTTTCTCTTGAACTTGGCCGCTCCATACTTTTCCACTTCCGCTCGGAGATGGTCTTCGCTTTGAATCGACTCTTTGAGAAAAATCGTTTGCGCCCAGTTGTGAGTCACGTGCCCATCGCGGTAGGCGTGCGCTGCCAATTCATTCGGCATGTTCGACCGTCTCGCTCTCGTCTGCCTGCTGCTTCCCGCTTGACCTTTCGCTGTCTTCCGATCTCAAACGTGACTTGGTGAGCGGTGCCACCACGTCTCAGAAGCGCGGCGCCTTGATCTAAGTTCACTGTCCACTCACAGTCAATCCCAGGTGTACTTTAAAATTTCTTGTTCTGATGTTCATTTCAATTGATTGACTGGAAAAAAAAAAATTTAAAGTGTGCACTACTGTTTTACGTAAGACGCGTGTATTTAAATTGCGTTCCGCGAGTTTCCCTGAACGGACAAATGGTGCGATTGAGTAGTAGTAGACTATAGTTTGTTTTAGCTGGTGGCAGCAAGATATGCTTGGATGATTGTGGGAGCATGTCGAATGAGGGAGGGACTAAAAGCAAGTGGGCCAAAATAAATCTTTTGTATTGTTTGCGAGAAGAACGGAGCATTAGGTTTGCACGATAGAGATTCTTGTCCTTGCAGGGTTTAGTTGAAAGACGTTGATATCTTCGTACTCGGTGAGTGTCCTCTCTAGCTGCTCTACAGTCAAACCACGGGCTAGGACAATCGGCTCGACGTCGGAATACTTTACAGTGCCGTCGCGCGACGCAAGCGCAAGCTCTCGGATGATGTGAAAAACTCTGGTGACGGAGTCATCTTGAGCCGACTCGGGGTTGTGGTCACGCGTGTCGGTGTCCTCAAGCGAAAGCTTCGACGCGCGGACAAGGCGGATGGCCTCCTGGATGTCTTCTGCCGAAACGTTTTCGCGAAAATGAAGACGTGCGAGCCCCTGCGCCATCCGCAAAATGGATAAGAGCTGACGCGCAGTGAGCATTGAATGCGTCCCAGCATCTTGGGCGTCCGTGTAGTCTTGTTGGCGCATGTTGACATAATGCTCGACGATCTGGTTGCAGAGCGATGGGGGCACGTACGGCTCAACCTGCCGGGCCTGTGCTATATAAGCCCGGAGAATGTTTGGCCGCACAGGAGTGAAGTCAAGCGGAGGGTGCTTTGCGGTGCGATGGACGTGGGTGATGTGGCGGGCAAGGGCGGTGTCAGCCTCAATATCAGGCACGTCGAGTAGGAGGAACAGGAGATCGAAGCGAGAGAGCAATGCCGTGGGAAGGTTGATGTTCTTTGCAGGGGAAAGCCGCCTATTGTAGCGACCATACAGTGGATTTGCAGCGGCCAGAACGGAAGTGCGGGCATTCAGCGTCGTGGTGACTCCGGCTTTGGCAATGGAGACTGTCTGTTGCTCCATCACCTCATGGATAGCAGTTCGATCCGCTTCTTCCATCTTGTCAAACTCATCAATGGCGCAAATGCCCATATCAGCAAGAACGAGAGCACCTCCCTCCAAAGCAACCTCTCCAGTGGACTTGTCTCTGGTCACGCACGCTGTGAGACCAACGCCGGAGGAACCTTTTCCTGTTGTGTATACCCCGCGAGGAGCTATGGTGGAAATGTGTTTAAGGAGCTGGGACTTTGCCACTCCAGGATCGCCCATCAAAAGGATGTTCAAATCTCCGCGAATGCTCATTCCGTCCTCCATGCGTTTCGTGACCCCTCCTACAAGCTGAAGCAAGAGCGCCTTTTTCACGTCGAGCTGGCCGAAGATTTCCGGCGCGATGGACTGGGCTAGCTTTGCATACACATTTCTATCAGAAGCCAACTCGTCAATCTCGTCCTCAACCTCAGGTGTCAGCTCCGAGAAGAGTTCCGAATATGACTTTTTGTGGCGCTTGATTTTCATGCACGAGAGGTACGTGGTGGCGGTTAGACCGCGTGTCATCTGCTCCCAGCCTCCCAACGACAAGGGTAGGAAGATCCCCACGAGCTCCACGTTGTCTCCGGGGCTGCATTGCCGGGTACACTCTCCGCGACAATGAACTGTGAGGGAGCGCGGGATGTGTCCGACAGGAACCTGGTCGGGTGTCTCCTGGATCTTAATCTCCTGGAACTTTTCAAATTTGGAGCCGCGCAGTGAAGGGTAAACTTTTGGTCTATCCTTCTTTTTGATTTTCTGGCATTCACGAGTCTCGCACATTTGAGGAGGCCTAAACTCCCCAGTCTCGCCGATCCGCTGGTACATTTCACTGCCGCACCTGTCGCAGATATAGGTCACCACGAGTGCGCGGGGCTTGACGTCGGTGACCCGTGTAACTATGCCCTTTATTCTCACCAAATTGCCTATGTTGGTCGCCGTAATGTTTCTCAGAGACTGAGCCTGCGCCTTTGTGGGCGGAGAGATTACTACCTCGTACGTGCGCAGAAGCTCTGGCGGCAGGACGTTCTGAGGATCCTCTTCCTCATCGTCGTCGTCATCGAGCTGATCAGCACCTTCAGGGTCGTTCGCGCGATTGTCGTTGTTGTTTGCCAGGTTGTTGGCGTACTGCTGGAGCCTTTGAAAACGAAAAATCTCTTGAGAGTTGAAGCCGTCGAAATTTCCAGCTAGCGCGCGCACGATGTTGGGGTCCGTCGGAGTGGGCATGAGCTCGTCCGCCTCCTTGGCAAACATTTTTGAATACCTGAGAGCATTCTTTACAACGCGGTCGAGAAATGCGTCATCGTCCCTGAAGAACCCCATCATATCATTGAGATCAATGTCTAGCACCGCTGACTTTCTATTCGCAATCTCGCCCAGCATGTCCATGTACTTGTTCTTGCGCACGCCCGGAGCGGCCTCGAAGCTGTAGTTCTTCAGAAACTCTTTGCATCGCAGACTCTCCTGCACGTAATTGAGCTTCTCCACAGGCTCTTCGTCGCTGCCTTGCGTCCTCTGCGACGCAGAGTTGCCCGGCTGGCTGCGCATCGACACCGACGCCGCCGAAGACATCTCGCCCTCTCTTCCGCAGCACGATTCTCACCCACTCACCCACTCACCCACTCAGTCGAGCCCGATTCCGCCCGTGCCTCCTATACTTTGCACTTTGCACTTTACGTATGCAACAACGAGTCGTACGTACGTGCAAACTTTGGCCTTCGCTGTGCTTTGCTTTTGACCTTTCTCTTTCTTCTCCTGTGCAAGCGTTGCAACGAGGACCAAACGAAAATACGAAAACAAAGACTTGACTTTCTTTCTTTCTTTCTGTCGTTTTCATTCACTGTTTTCACACTGTCTGTTTCCATCCTCCGCAGTCTTAGCGACCGGGTTATTTACCCTTAGTGAGCAAGGCACTCGGGAGGGCTATGAGGGGTTTAGAGGTTATACTATGAGTCGAGTTTTCGAATTTTTTTTCCCTAGGGTTGCGCGACCCTAACCTTGCGTTCGGGATTGAATTGAGGAATAAGGAGCTGCTCGTCCGAGTGGGGGAGCAACGAGCTATTCGCTGTGTCCAAAATGCGCGAAACCCTCTGTTTTCAGTTTTCCGAAATTCTTCTGTTCCTAAGTGAAGCCACGAAGTGAGAGCGTAAACAAACCCTATCGGAAGGTGGGGTGCTTCTGTTCTGAATTCTGGTTTTTTGTTTTCGAATTGTTGTTCGAGGGCATCGCGCGTGGGAGAGGAACACTGCGTTGACTGCGCTGTAGTGCGTGCGTCTTTGACGCCGATCTCCTGAGAGCGTTTAGTGGCTCTTTTTGAAAGTGCCTTGAATTTGTTTTGATTGAAACGAGTGATGTTGCTTCACACGCCGGCGATCGGCTGTGCCTTCCTTGGAGTACGCATGACTCTGAGACCGATTCTGCGACAAAAGCTTTGTAGTTTGCAAATGTTTCTCGTGTGAAGACGTTGAAAATGTTTTGTCTGATGTTTGGAACCAAAATCTACAACAAGAAATTTGGCGCTGAAGAAGCAGCAGCGATGGGTGGCGCTTCGATCATAGAAGAAGAAGAACACTGATCTGACGGCCTTGGCGTCTCTGCGATTATGGCATATTTCGTGTGACTTTTATAGTTCCCTTGACACGAGTAACTTCGCCGTCTCGAATCAACAACAAAGCACGCTCATACATGCTTGACTGCCCACACAGATACGCAGCATAACCGTGTCCTCAGCACATTGTTCACCACGTGAACTTGCTTTTTCAATTGACTGTCCATGTCCACGTTCATTTCACTGAACTGAACAGAACATCTTCAATCGAAGAAACTAACACCAGTCAACTCCCGGACTTGGGATTCGTCTACATGTACGTGCACTACTTTCCAGAAGGACAGAGTGGTACTGACTGTGAGAACAGCTGACAGCGCTTAGTTAGCACACCCTCGGACCACTGGTACACTGGTACTGAGTACCACTGGTGGACCCGAGCGCGCACATCGTCTCACATCGTCTCACACAGCACACTTCGCTCGTACATCGTACATCGTACATCGCACAAGTTCACACTTTCAGCCAAGCGTGAATTGCGCGAGGAGGCTCGCCACCATTGCAGTGCTGAGTGCTGAGTGCAAACATAGTCTAGCCGCGAAAGTGCGACAGAGATGGCTGACGGAAGTGAGATAGTGGAGACCGTGGACAAGTTGGCTGAGGCGAAAGTGGGCGAGTACAAGGCGCCGAGGAGCAATGGCACGATGGCGCGGTGGCTAGAGTCGGTGGCGGCATGGGCGAAGCGCATGGAGGAGATGGAGAAGCAGTCGCCCAGTCAAGGGGCCCCACCGAACGTGTTTACGCCCGTTTCGGTTGGGCTATTTGCGCTCTCTTGCGTGGGGATGCTTGGCGTGGGATTCCGCATTGGCATGGTGCGCGAGGTGAGTCGGTAGAAGTGGCTGCGAGTGATTAAGTTTGAAAGGGTTTGGTGCGCTGACCTCGAATAATTTCGTCGAATAAATGCGACAGCTCAAGAAAGACTCGTCTCAGGATGTGTCAAGTCGGAGCATGGTGCCGGGAAGTCTGCGTGACCGCGTTAATCAAGAGGCTGGGAGAGCGCCGCAGATGGTGCCAGTTAAGAAGGTGAAGGGTGGGCCGAGTGTACCTGCACCTGCATTGGCAATGCGCGCACTCGGGCTCGCAACAGTGCTCACCATATCCACAGCTACATTTGTGTGCGTGTCAGGCAAGTGGTACTTCGGCATTACTTCAATGGAAGATCTCGTCTGGCGCTTGAAGCGCAATGTGCCGGTTCATGCCGATAAGATGAAGAGTGTCGTCGTGCCACCCCTGGAACTGTTTCGAGACAGCATGCAAACCGTCTTTAAGGTGTTCCGCCCGTCTATTGCTCCTCGAGGTGACATTGGCGACTTTTCCACCACAGCCGAGCAAGAGAAGCGCGAACTAGCTCAGCTCGGACTCGATTCCTCTTACGTTCTTGGCAACGAAGAAGAGAAGAAATGACTGCAAAAATGACCTCTGTTAGGCGTTGTCATTCGTTCTGGCTGCTTGCTCTCAAAATCATTTCATCGATTGTACATAGTACTCTGATCGCTTCCCTACTTATTTGTATGCATATTGCCGTGCACGCGATGTGGCAGCTCCAGGAAAACAAGACGTTCTTGGCAACCGCCGGCCGTTAATTAACCGTTAAAAGCACACAAATGGCATGTGTCGAGTGTCCTCCGGAACATAAGTGTTCCATCAGTCGTGGAGTGGATCGAATCCATAAACCGTGATGGTGTCTGGACTGGAGGGATGCAAAATGTCCTGCGACTTCCTACGAGAAAAGGAGAGTGTTAGGTTGACGTGCTTTTATTACCTCGCGTTGATGGATTTTTTTTGAGTTGCAAAATGAAATTTGTGGAAGGTTTTGTTTGTTGACAGATGAAAAATTGACCCCCCGTATTCTGCTCTATCCCCGGACATTGAAGCGTACTTGCTTCAGACCTCCTTGTTAAAACCTACATATCAATTTTTAACATTACAATACTTTTGTCAAAGTATGCAAGTTGCTGCAAATTCTGCCTCCACCGTGTCCCAACAACAGCATCAACAACTCAACCATTGCACATTGACTTCCATCTCGAATGTTCCGCCATTCCAAAACCGTGTACTGCTTCTCGCCGAGTCTAAGGCTATAACGGTCCCACGGAACGGTCATTCTAAACTCATCTTCATAAATTTGACAGATGTTGTATCACTTGGCAATTGCCGACTTCATCTGGTACATGCCCTTTTCCTCCACAATGCGTGAGTTGTCAGTGAGCCTGCCATCAGCAGCTTTGACTGTGCACTACTCTTCCAATGCTCTTTGCCCTCTTTTCATCTCTCGGAGCCCATACAGCAGTATTCAGTACCCAGCACCTACTAGCTAATAGTACAGCACTCGCGGTGCAATCGGCTTTGAATTCGATGCATAGCCGCAAAGCAAGCGGTGAGACAGACACTCCACCACTGAGCTACCCCACATTGTCCCAATTTGGACCAGCAAATGTACTCGAATGCTTCTTGGTCTGATCGAGTGCTAACTTCCCACATAAGTTACCAGATTGTCAACTTTTCACCATATTCAGTATCGCATCGAATTCGAAGACTGCAATTTCGCCCCACGCTGAATCGTGCAACTTGCGTGCTCTGAGATTTGACCTGAACTGACAATTCGCGTTGACTACTAGTACTCAGTACCGAGCTGATTGGGCCACCACACTTGGTTGTGCCCATTTCGAGATTCTTGGAGCCAAAGTATACGTGGATCTCAGTGCAACGCAACAGGAGCAGCGCTACATGGTGCTAAGAGCACCTGGCGCCTTTTGTACATCGCAAACGGAACTGGAACTGTTCTGGTGAAATTGCACGATAACCCTTCAAGATGATGTACCATATTGGGTAATATTCAGTGTAAGCGTCTTGGGACGCTTAAGAATTCGAGGTATAAAATTCGATTCAACAATTTGGGACAACTTTTTTGGGACGCAGTTCATTTTGGCATCTGTTCATCACTTGGTCTCTCGCAATCAATCTCAGGGCAGAAACGAAAACATGGAAGCTATGGAACAGTGGGATCGATTGAATCGATGATTGCTTGGAAAGCTGGCCGATTCCATCGTTTCGTTTCTCGTTGCTGCTTGTCTGCGCCGAATTCTGTGACACCCCGCCTTCACAATAAGTTACAGTTGATTCACAGCTCTGCAAGCTGCAGTCCGAGTCAGGGCGGGTGTATGCGGATGTCAATGGGCCTCCTCCGGATCCAAGATCACCAAGATCCTCAAGAGCCCTGATTGGTAGCAATGCTCATCGCAGATTCGATTCGTCACGGGCAAGGGCATGGCAGTCTAAGCATTTATTTTTCAGAAGGCTTGCCTAATTGATAGTCACTCACCATGCTGTGGTCCCCACTTGCACCACACTTTTGTCTCGATTCTCGTAATTTATTGCCATCCACTCCACGAGTCCACGCATCCACGCATCCATCCATCACATCCATCCATCCATCATGCCCGCCCTCTTCATGTTCGCATGGATGCTCGATGAGCTTGCAGACACAGTACCAGTACTCGAGTACAGATTGTCGGAAGCCAGATCGATAACAAAAACAATAACAAAGCGTTCGGATGATGGAATATGATGGAATGGCTATTGTGCCATATTGTGCCGCTCAACTCCATCTGCTGACGAGAGACTCACTGCTATCCAAACTCTGACGTGTATCACGAACCCAAAGGCAACCCTATCATCGCGCGACCACGGAATTGCGTAGGCAGGTTTCAGGAGCTTCACAGTCCGGGCATCTCGTGAGGAGAATAGGAGGATAGAAGGATGCAAAGGCTGCCAACATCTGCCAAACATTGCCAAAACGCGGAGCCGAGAGCTGAAGCCACTGCGGAGGCACTCGCGCACGCACCTGTGGCACCTGTGGCGACGAGTGCTGAGTACTGACTGTGAGTACTGAGCACCCACTGTGAGTGTAGTGCTCTACACATCTCTGCACATTCCTGGCTCCATGATCCCAGCGCAGCTACGAAATAAAAGAAAAGGAAGCTCAGCGCGAAAATGGAAAATTTGCCGGACTCACTCTTGCTCGCCTCTCGAGGGTAGAGTACTTAGTTCTATAGTATGGAAAGCGCCAACCAGCTCTCCCACCCGGAATGCCGTCAACAAAGAGCATGTGCCGGCCGCATGCCTGCGTTACCTGCGTTGCAAGTTGTCGGTGTAAAAAGAGAGCTCCAACAAAGCCAACAACTCATGGCTCATGACATCTCATGACACGTCTCTTCCACGACTGGTTTGGATGTGGTCGATCAAAGGTGATCAAAGCTCGACGTCTTTGGCCGAAACAATGCTGTCCAAGTTCAGTCTACATTTCTACATTTCTACATTTCTGCATTTGTTATCAGGATGAATTTGACTGTGAACGACGACATGGCCCTCTTTGCATCCGCCTAGGACTTGTCTAACCCCGGACAGCAACAAATGTGGTGGCTTTTTGGGCTCTCTGCAGTCTCCACTGTCTCCACCACACACTCTAAAGCTGACTAAGGATCGTCTGCTCCCGACAGTCAGCACAACGCCATCCATTGGTAGGAGTCCTAGCCCTCGCGGTGATGCATCATCACCCAGCCGCATGTACGCCTTCCTATCCGCCGCAGTAGACGCCTGCTACCGTCCATGCACGAGGGATGTACGACAGGGTGAACCTTAGCGCGCGAGGCACAGCCACTTTCTCTCTTTCTCTCTTTCTCTCTTTCTTTTTAAACTTTACTTTCTCTTTCTCCTCGTGCTTCTAATCGTGGGTAGTTGGGACTATGGATGCACAACAGAGTTCAGAGGAGCGTGCAATGAACAAAATTTAAAAAAAATGGGTGCTGACTCACTCCGAGTATCTCCGAGTGCAACAACCAAATGAATGCAAGCATTCCTCTTCCTGTGTTCATTCTCACTCACCACTTCTCTTTCTTCCCATCGATTTATGCGCTTCAGTACCGCACCTAGGATGAGCGTAAGAGACTCTCTATCCGCACCTCCAGCCTCCCAGGACGCAGTCCTACTCTATGCGCTCGCGCATTGTTAGCCGTGAGGATCCATTCTTTGTTCTTTGGCAGAGACACGGGTATATAATAATCGAGTTCTACCTGATGCGCAGTTTATGTCAGAAGCTTAGGCTCGGCAGCCGATCCAAGCTCTGAGTCTTAGTGGCGCTCAGCGCAGCATCCTAATGCGGTCAGCAATGTAACCGACCCATACCTTATTAAAATGTCTAAATGGCATTATCTATAAGACATCTGTTGGCGATGAGTATGAAAAAGGCCATGTCACAGTTAAGAGTCAAGTAGCCGAGTGAACCACAAGTCAAGTTCAGTGAATTCGTGCAAAATAAAACCAGACTGTGGTCCTTTGCCAATACAAGGGCAGTTCCACTAGTTGCTCTTATGTGAAGACTACGCAATTTCCAGCCGTTTTCACTTAACCTTTTGCGTGCTGTCCGCTAAGAGACAAGCGGTTTCGTCGTATCTCTCCTCAGATGAGTTTTGAGATTCGAGTGTGAGTGGGACCAGTCAAGTCCCTCTGTGTATTGCGAGGGAACAACGTTCGGTTGTAAAGAGAGGCAAAAAATGTACAAATCACGCAGCACTACCACGTATTACGCTAAAACTTTACTCCGCGGAGAAGTTGGCGACGCTCCATTTTGATCGACCCTCCCTTACCGTTTGCCATAGCCAGACACGATTTCCCGTACCTCCCATCTACCCAAATCCCTATGCTACATCACCCGGTAGATCTTTCCAGGCTCCCCACAAAAAGCCCTCACAACTGCCTCCCCTCCAACCCTACGGTAGAACCTTCCACCCAATTCAGTGAACGCAGCATTTTTGGGAGCCTCAGTCACCGACATCCATAACACCCTCTTACACTCCAGTATACGCCTCTCTCTGCGCGCACTACCGTAACTCCCAGCCCTTTCCATAGTCCCACCGGCCCAACAGCATCGCACCTCTAGGCCGGGAGGAGGAAGGGGCCGCCCCACTACAGAGAAAAAGAGGGACAGTAAAAGATATTAAGAGACCGCTTAGCGATTAGTTAGACGCCCGCGTATCGCCAACGTAGTAAAAGTATTTGTGAGAGGTGAGCGAGGAAGAAGAAAGCAAGAGCCGATCGCAACAGAGAGCAAACAGGAAAGAAAGCAAGCAACAAAGAAAGAAAGAAAGAAAGAAAGAAAGAAAGCAACAGAGACAGAGACACTGAGAGAGAGAGACGGAAAAGAGAAAAGGGAAAAAGAGACAAACAAACAAAGACAGAGTCCAAGTCACAGCTCGCAGGCCACAGTCAAAGAGAGAGAGAGAGACGCAGACAGAGACAGACACAGACACAGACAAACAGACAGAGCGAAAGAGACAGAGACAGAGAGAGGGGAGAGACGCGCGGCTTTAACACGTACGGCGTGAGGGGCGTCCGCATCGGTCGTTTGACTGGAAGGAGAGAGAGGGAGGACTCGCAGTCTGGACACGGGTGTTGTTGGGTGTTGTTAGGTGTTGGTGATTTGGCGAATTGGTGAGATTTGGCGCAATATACACAAAGGACAAGACGTTGTACGGCCGCGGCAGGCGAAGTTTGCCAAGTTTGACTTGAATTTGGCAGGAGTTGGTATCGAAATTTGCGGTTCTTCACATGGGCGAAGGCAGGAAAGGACCTCTGACGGTGGTCCCAGGAAGTTCGCCGAAAAGGAGCTTGGCATTGGTGGACCCATCGTTAGAATTGGCTGCGAGCGGCGGAACAAAATTTAGGTCCCCGAAACACAGCAGCAATAGTAATAGCAGCATTCCTTCGGAAGCGACGATTGTCATTTCGGTGTTTGATTACCCTGCGGGGAGCGGGGCCGCAGACAACAGCACGTCACCTAAAGGGGAAAACATGGCGAGATACGGCTCGAGCTGCAGGAGCTATCACAATTTGAGCTTCGACTCGACACAGCATTACGAGAGCGGGACGTGCAAGTATGACGACTCGTGCTCTGTCCCTGCTGTGAACTTGACTGGAGTTGTCTTGGTTGCCACACTTATCGTCACGGTCAGCTGGTTCTTGGACGAGCTCTATGATTCGTTTCATTCGTCGGAATACATATATCGCGAGTACAGTCCTGATGATGCTGCGAACACCATCTCGTTTTCATCAGTGTCCGGCTACAGATCAAATACTTCGGTAACAATCGCCAGGGCGGGGCTCGCGCTATGCGTGCTCTTTGTCATTGCAGTTTGGGGAGTTAGTGCGTACATCAAATTCAAATACCTCACCCCAAGAGAGGATGCCGTCTGTCCATCGCTCTCCTGGTGAACGTTTTCACTCGCTTGAGCCATGCCTGGGTTTGGACGCAGTCGGCTATTCCTTGGGTCTCGAGATGCCGTGATGGACAAGACCTCGACTACACTGGCCAGGCTCAAATTACTTTCCGTGATCTGTAGAGGTGCCATTTTGCGTTCGGAGGAAACAATGAATGCATGGATCCGCAAATACCGCGTAGCCGCCTCGTGGTCTTGCTTGTGCTCCCTACCCTAAATTGATTGAACCTCGGAGGGAACACCAGCGAGACTATTAATGATGTAAAGCCGACTTTCTCGCAATTAGAACGCTCACCCGCTTGAGGCACCGGTCGATTTTTTTTCTTTACCGGGTATGTAATCTTTGAAACATAGTGTTGCATATCAATTGTGCACATTCGCTTACAATGATGGTGACGCTAGAAATGAGTGCTCTATCCTCCAAACCCAACTAAATTTTGTGTTTTTTTTCTTGTTCTCGAATTCTTTTTGAAAACTCTATTCTTTCATCGCGCGATGATTTCGTACAAATGAGATTTCTTCGTATGTCCGGCTCAGGCTAGATTTAATAAAGATTGACATGGGAAACTGAGGACTGACTGGCGGAATGCAGTACCGGTACGAGGATCAACGCAAACCTAGGCACCAACGAAAAGGAGCCGAAGAAAAGAGAAGACTGGCAAAAATATAGTACTGAGAAAGTTGGCGAAATAATACGTTGTATATAGAATGTACTGTACCGACCTTTACTTTGCAGTGCGCAGCCACTTGGTGTACAGGCTTGCAATACCACCCGAGATCCCCACCGCGCAGAGTTTGTATGGCGAGAGGGAGGCATATCCAGTAGCGTAGTTTCCTGCGAGCACAAGATCACTAAGCACTGCCACAAGCCAAATCATCTCGCGGCGGTGCTGCTCCTGCAGAGAAGCCTTCTCCTCCTTCTCCTCAGCCTTCTTGATTGCTGTTGACAGAGCCTTTGCCCTGGTGTATGTCTTGATCAGATCGCAAATTACGTACAGAAACCAAGCACGCACCGAAAGGAGCGACAGCCTGTCACCATTGTAGCTCACAAGTTTTGGCTCAACGGTGCTGAGGAGCCACAGGTTCTCCAATGGAGAGTACACCAGCATAGAGATGGTCATGATGCGTCCCAGAATCGCATTCATGGACATGTCAGAAAAGTCCAGGTGCATGCATGCCTCAAGCATGGCAGGGAATCCCCCAAGACGATTGATGAATCTCGCGTCTGAGAGGCGAGTGTACATCTGAGTCAAAGATTGCGCCAATGCAGTTGGCTTGCCCCCATTCGCATCGGTCGAGTACTGGGCAACCAGCAATCCAGAGTACGCGGCTATGCGCAGGAACCCATCCAAGCTCCATCTATATCTGCTGTTAGGCTTCAACTTCTCTCTCGATCTCGTATCAATGCGCACGAATATGGCATGCTTTGGCACTTACGTGTTGCTCGCGAGCTTGTTGAACCTGGACAAAAGCTCCAGCTGCTGTGGGCTCAATCGGAGACCGCTCATCTTTCTTCACCTGCAAACACCTTTCGCACAAACAAGCCAGACGCTCTGTCAACAAACCCCTCTTCCAGCAACATCCCAGCTCCAAACCACCGACTCGGCCGGTCCGACAGCCGTTCTGCACGAGCGAGCAACTTACCTCTCTCAGCCGAGCTCCAAACTCCAAACTTCACAACCGCAATCGCAACCCTGACAAGCACGTCGACCGCGACTGAATCTGCGACCGCACAGACTGCAATGCACAGATCAACAACCCACGCAAGCCAAACACGAGTCACACGGTCGATACGAATTGCCACGAATGCGGGATTGCAGTATTGCAGTCAACCCAAACATTCAACTTCATCCAGCCCAAACAAAGAAGCAAACTAATTAGAAGCAAACACACAGATTCGCACGACTCATCATCCATCTACCGCCTCTTACCTCCCAGCCGTAGCGGTCGTGCAGGACGAGCAGCGGAAGAAGCACTACTACTACGGTCTTTCTGCTCTCTTGTGTTTGGGAATCTGTCATTTCTATTCCCCTATTTTCTTTCGTCACAGTCTCACTGAGGGAACATTGGAACAACTAAAGCCTAGATAGCTAGCTAAAACAAGTGAGAGGTCTTATGCCAAGCGACATAGGCTACGCGACTCCTAAGAAAGAGCTAGCACTTCGGGTCTGAGGGGGATGGAGTGCAACTTGGTGATACTCTAGTGGACTATACTATGGTGTAATGGCAGTGGTAGAGGGTTTCGCTAACATGCATTTTCATCTTTCTTAGGAAATGAACATTCAAAATGCATCCTTTCCTTTCACAGGCAGAACATTCATCAGCATTCATTCATTCATTCATTTCACTCGCTCACTCGCAAGCGCGCGATCGCGTGCCGGTGTCTCAAGTTTCGCCGCAGATTTGACCGCGAATTCATTCACCGCGTCCAATTCAATTCAGGATCAGAAGGCGTCTAAATTCGGACTGGTGGACTCAGCTAGCAGCTGCACTAGCAGAGGCTAGAGTACCATGCACGCCACGCACAGATAGATCGACTGGTGGAGAGAGACAAGAAAAATCTCATCGTCGACACCGCTTGGAGAGAAAGCTCAGGCGCAGCGAAACAAACAATGTAAACAATGCATTCTTTCTACTGGTCTTCATGCAACTGCCTTGAATGCTTTTGCTTGATGCATGGAGTTGTGCGCTTTTCGGTCATCGAAGAAAATATCAATCTCGCTCTCAAAGCAGAGTTGACCAAAGGGCGATCTATACAAAGGATCGGAAGGAGGGCTCTCCGGACTGTTCGCGATTTTATTCATTTCATTATGAACATGAACAACAAGGACAAGGACAACAACAACGATAACGATAACGATAACAAAGACGGGCTTGGCAGGCTGGGCTAGCTAATGCGTTTATTTCATTTTGTTAGCGGCCTTGTGTCGGACCCAACCACACTTGCCACTCCAAAGTGTCGGACATGTCGGACTGTGGCTTCGAGCCGGCGGAACGGTGTGCGCTTGAGATGGCGCGCTTGAATGGCAGCGCGCGGCATACGCGAAACATGCCGCGATGGTCCGCAAGGACACGTGACGTTGGGCGCTGGGATGCGACACCTGGTCATAGCTTCGCGCACAGTCAAATGAAAAATGCGATCATCGGCTGTTGGGCGTAAAACCATTGAGATCCTTGGATTCTTTCGACTCGGAGAAATAGCCTTAACGGAAACACGACCCATGCCCCAGTGGTCCGAGTGGGTCTCGAAGAAAAATGGAAAAGTGAAATCGAAGGGCAAGTGCCAGAGAGATGTGCATGTGTGAGTATACTATGGTTTCATTTCATTCATCAATAATCAAGCAAGGTCTGCGCGCGGGACGTTGTGCACCGAGCGGCGGCGTCCTCGAAGAGCAACCTTGAGGACCTTTTTCACTTTCGAGCCGATCATCAGAGGCTTAAAGAGCTGGCCGGTGCAGCCGTACATGCGCCATGCACTGAATCTGGTCTCGCAATCTCCGCAGAGAATCGAGCTGGGCCGCGCCTTGTCGCCTAGTTCCGTCACCCGATCAGCAAAGCATTGGTCGCAGTACCGATGCATGCCGCAAAATACACAGGCCACCGTGTAGAATTTGAAAGCGTTGCAAGAGTTGCAAAAGTTGTAATGTTCAAAGCAAACCTTGCAGATGTTGGCTGGAAGGCCCTCTTCGCCACACTTGAGCTTCTTGATGCTCTCCCGATCGATACACTGAGCGTATGCCGCGTCGTCGACTCGGCAAGAAGAGCAGCAAAAGTCATTGCAGTTTGAACAGTTTACGCCCCCCTCCTCATCGAATGAGCTGCACTGCAGGCAACTGTGAAGGCAGGTATGGCACCAACCTGTTTGGCTGTCGATAGCTAGCGAGTTCAGGCCGCTGCGAGTACACTTTCTGTTTCTACAAGGTGCGTAAGCGAATGAAAGGATGTGTGCCACGCAAGCATCGGGAAGCTGGCTGAACTGCTGCAACGCGTCTTTGCTCGCCTCCAGCGACGGATCCGTTACTTGAGCGCAGACGCTTTGCTCCTGCGTCGGACCGGAAAGCGCCAACGCAATCAGCCTCTCCGTAAAGCTTGGCCGCCGCCTTCCATACCGTCGATCGCTCTTTAATGAGGCTTTCATTCCGGCATGCACATCCTCGCCTGTCTGCTCCCCCACCTTGAAACGAGCGCCCTTCGTCGCACTTCACGCTTGCGTGCTTCCAAGCTCCCCAAACTCACGACCCTAAAAAAATACAGAATTCACAGTCAGGCAATTTGAAACCAGTTGAACCTGACTGAGCACAACCTGTTGCTCTCGCTTCCCTTTTCGCCCTTTCTTCCCGCTTCTCGGCACTGCCTTTCAAGTCGACTCGATTGAGCTTGCCAAGCTGCACGTCCCAAAGTTACAAGCTGCAAAGTTGCACAGTTGCACAGTTGCGGGACTGCCAATGCGTCGGGGCCTGAACACTGCTTCTTTTGGCCTTCTTGTCCCTCGGTGTCTCCGGAATCATTGAGCAGTCAGTCACTGCAGTCTTGTCAAAATGCTTACCGGTACGTACTTTTTACTTGGCAGTCAAATCAATCAATTGAAAAAACTGTCCAACCAACAGGCAAACAAGTTTCCGCATCGGCCAGCAGAAGAGACTCTCTTTCTCTCTTTCTTTCTCTCTGGAGTTGGGAACGCTTCGCAGTACGAGTTCTCACTGTCAATAACAATGAGAACAGAGTACGCTCTCCAAGACGTAGTTTGACAAAGAAGCCTTGTCCCTTTCTTTTTCTTTTGTTAGTTTGTTGTCGCGTTGACTGTGAAGACGAAACTCCTCTGGTTGGTCTCCATACCTTGTGGCAACTGGGCTCTCACAATATCTCACAATCGTCGAAACAGAAATACTCTGCTCAGTATTCGGCAACTTGTTTCGCAGCGGCCAATTGTTCATTGACATTGAGTGAGTGAATGAACGTTCATTGACTGTGAATGTCAAGGCTCGCTGACAGAGTTGTCAATTAGTCAACAGCGAGATTAGTCATTGCAAAAAGTAAATCAAACAATTGCAATCGAAACCGCGCAGGTACCGGTACCAGGTACTGAGTACTCAGTACTACCTAGCATGATCATCGATTGATCCTCCACTGGCTGGGTATAATGCATACGAGCCGCCTTGTAGTTTTGTTTGGTTAGTTTTTGGTTTGCTCTTTGGCAGCGCCAATGACGAAGAGTCAGTCAAAAGTCTAACCAGTCGCTCGATTGGTGATGGCAGCGGTGAGATGGGATGATGCGAATGCAGCACGCGTGTAGCGAGAAGAAGGAAGCAGGTAAAGGACGCGCGGTAGTACAGTAGGCTTTTCTTCGGACGTTAGCTGGCTGGCTGTCATGCCATGTCATGCCATGTCATGCCAGTCATGCCGACTCGGAGCGATCACTTCCGAGCACTCCGCCAGCGCCGCAATGCTAACTAACGGTCACCTCAGGTACTCCACCAAGAAGCTACTAGCTAGCCTCCTGCTTCCGCCCTTTTGCAATCGAGCATGAGGCTAACGCAAGTACAACTTGGACAGCAGCTGCGCAAGACTAAGCTTAAAGTTTTAACTTGTTGGTTGATTGACAATTAGATTGTTCGAATGCGTCATCCGTCATCCGTCATCGCGCTCCGAGATTCCGAGATTTAGTGCAAGTGGTTTGGTGCGCAGAAATCAGGGGTTGCGAGGCCCGCGTTTGTGGCACAAGCCACGAAAGTAGTCTGCATTCGGTCGAGTTTCAAGTTGTGCTACGAATGGACGGATAGACTTGACTAGACACAGGACGCTCGACGCGGAGGAGGCTGGTGGGCTCTGCGCGAGAGAAAATGAATCTTGATTGAAATGGAGCTCACAGGACGCGCAGGTTGACTCGAGAGGGAGGAGGGAGAGGAGAAAAAGCAAAACATGGAAAGCTTGGCAGGAAAGTGCAGCGAATTTTCATACTTGGCAGTGTATTTTACTGTTTTGTTGTTTTCAGGCAGTGGGGCAGGGCAGTGAGTTAAACGTTGAGCCAGTTGCGAGGGTTCTTCAGGACGTCCAACGTCTTGGCCTCCTCGCTGTTCTCTGGCACGGCGTGGCAGTACTCCCATCGCGCCGTGAGCGGGAGGCTCATCAAAATACTCTCCACGCGGCTGTTTTTGGGCATGTTTAGCCCGAACTTGGTCCCGCGGTCGTACATCAAGTTGAACTCAACGTACCTCCCGCGGCGGACCTGCTGCCACTCCTTTTGCTCGGGCGTGAAAGAGAGGTCTTTCCTGCGCTTGATGATCTCGCAATAAGTTGGTGCAAAGGTGGCTAAACAGTCAGTGCAAAACTGGGCAATCGCGGCTCTTACGGAAAGGGTGCTTGGCGAGTTTGTTGGTCGCTCGCAGAGGTCGTCGAAGAAAATGCCACCGATTCCGCGGCCTTCTTCGCGGTGCTTGATGTAAAAGTACTCGTCGCACCACTTCTTGAAGCGCGCGTAGTAAGATGCGTCATTCTTGTCACATGCCTGTTTCAGTGCGGTGTGGAATTCGATAGCATCTTCCTCAAAAACGTAGCTTGGAGTCAGGTCCGCGCCGCCTCCAAACCACCAGCACTCGTTTCCGAGCTCATCCATCACCGAAAAGTACCTGTAGTTCAAGTGCACAGTAGGAGCCATGGGATTCTTGGGATGCATCACCAAGCTGAGCCCGTTTGCGTAAAACGTCTGCTTGGAACCAACGATCTTATCCAGACGGCCCATTGCGCGCATGGCCTTGATGGCCTCGGGGGCAAGATCCCCGTGCACCACGGACACGTTCACGCCAGCTTTTTCAAACACGTTTCCATCTTGCAGCACTCTCGACCTTCCCCCGCCGTTATTGTTCTCCCTTTCCCACTTGTCTTCCTTGAACTCGACGCCGTCCACGGCCGAGACCGCTCTGCAAATCTCGTCCTGCATGCGGAAGAGCATGTCGCGAAAATGAGCCTTCACATCCGACACTTCGCGCTCGGGCATCTCGTCTTGGGCTCCCATCGTGGCTGGTTCTCTAGCTCTGAATGTCGCGCCAAGTAGCCTTCCTTGGGTACAGTCTTCCTTCCACGTCGCGCTGGAATGGCAATGGGTGAGCGAGTGAGTGAACGTTTGGGGTCTGCAGCGCTACTGGCAAGAGCACGACTTTCAACCTCTAAACTATGAAGGATTGCAGACGCAAGCTCGGCCGCTTTAAAAGCACTATAGTTCTGACAATGCAAAATCTTCTCGATTCGACATTCATTCACAAATAAGTTCTACAGTTTCTCAACACACACTCTTTCCCAAAGTCCATCGTTGAGTAACATTTCAATCAATCAATCAGAACAGCAATCAGACGCAGCAAGTTTTCATCTTGATGCATTCGGGCCACACTTTAAACTGCTGCATTCTAAAAGAAGGAAGAGCTGAATGCTAAACGCTGGCAACTCGCTCAACTTCGAAGCTGTTGTTGTCTTGTTCATGTTCCAAGTTGCTCGTCCATCGATAAAAAATAGATAAATACATCATTTCGAAACAAACATTCGCAAGTTGAGAAAATCGTTTCTTCTTATTCTTACAGTTCTTACGACAGATGACAAGTGATGAGATAAAGCGTCGTAGCTTAACGCTTCACAGTCAATCAAATTCACAGTCAATCAAACTCATTACGTTAGTTGTCAGAATTCAGAAATTCAGAATTCAGAAACGTTCTGTCTCACATGTGGGATTGCATTCATTTTCAAGCACGCCACCCCTCTTCCTAGTGTAATTCACTATCGCTTACTTATGCCCGACCTGTCCTCGAGGACATTTACTCTAAAGGCCATATCCGGCGCCACCTCTAGCACTCATCCACCGGAACGCTAACCCCCATCGAGAAATATTCCCCACTCGCAAGCCTGTCTCGCTCACGTCTCTGTGACGCATTTTCCTTGCTCACAAACATTTCAAATCGCCATTTCCACATCACCAAGACCCCTTCGCGACGCCAACCGCGCTCAGATCACCCCATTCCTATGCCATTGTCTAAACATGGCTAAACAGTCAGTAATGCCAAACGGGGTCTTATCGAAAGTGGTATGCGGACGGATAGGAGCCCCTTCGTAGCTCTCCCATCCATTCATCAAAGTCATCAACGTGTGGAATTTGGAAAAGTATCTGACAGTCAATACAGTGTCAATACAGTCAATCATCAATAAATCATAATCAATCTCAACCAAAACAAACAAGCAATGAGATAATGAGATACCGTAATGAAGATAATGAGATAATGAGATAAGCTTTTTAAGTGGGTGAATGATAGTGAATGAGTGAATGAGTGAGTATGAGTGAGTGATTGACAGTGAGTGTTCACAGTGAAAAGAGAAAAGAGTGAAAGAGTAAATGAGTGATTGGCAAGTTTGAGAACGCGTTTCGCGAAGAGGTTGCGAAGCAATTGGAGCGTCTTCAAAGAGCGCCGGGACAGTGGGCAGTGAGCAATTGGAGAAGCAGAAGAAGAAGAAGATGGATGCGGACGGTCGCAAAGTGGAGGCGGAGGACGAAGAGCAGGAGTTGCTGGCCTCTGACCGCGAAGATGAGGACTGGTCGGACCAGGATGAGGAGTGCAAGGACCTGTTTGGAGATGGAAAGTTTACCAGCGCGAAAGCGTGCATCGACCACGTCAAGTCTGCGTACGGGCTGGACCTCGGGCGAGAGGTCAAGGTGAAGGATGAGTACGAGTGGATTCGGCTTATTAATTTCTGCAGGCAGGGAATGGCAGCTGGCATTGAGGTTTCTGCGCTGATTAGTGGCGTGCGGAGCAGAGCGTTCATGGATGACGAGAGGTACCTCAAGCCTCTGGATACTGAAGACCCGCTTCTGTTCTCCTTTGAGGAGTGCGTCACTTTGGAGACGGAGGCAGATGATGGCGGGCTTTCCCCGGAGGAGCGCATTCTGATCCTCGAAGAAGACCTTCGCCGTTGCCGCGCCAAGATTCAGGAGCTCCTGGAGGACAGCGACTCCGAGTCAGACGAGGCGAGTGGCGACGAGTTGGAGAAGACGAGTGGCAGACGTGGAATGAACGCAAGGATCAAGAAGGGAAAGAAACACTTTGACGATAGCTATTACTTTGACTCTTATGGCCATTTGGACATTCACGAAGAGATGCTTCGTGACAAACCTCGCACCGAGTCTTACCGCGACGCTTTGCAAACTGTCCTTGCTTCGCGGCAAGGCGCATCTGTTGTAGACGTCGGCTGTGGAACTGGAATATTATGCCTCTTTGCTGCACGAAGCGGGGCCAAGTCTGTCGTAGGTGTAGAGGCGTCCAAAATAGGCGAACTGGCTGAACAGATCATTCGCCGAAACAACTTTGCGGACACCATTCGAGTTGAGAGAGCCAAAGTGGAGACTTTGGAGCTCTCCGACAAGGTTGATGTCATTGTCTCCGAGTGGATGGGTTATGGCTTGCTCTTTGAATCCATGCTCGATTCTGTTCTCGTCGCCAGGGATCGTTTTCTCAAGCCCGACGGTATTTTAGTGCCTTGCAGAGCATCCATCTTCATTCAAGGCCAGGATGACACTTCTCGCGAGCTTTTTTGGAAAGACGTGTACGGTTTCGATTTCTCTGATGTCGTGCAAAAGCTTCAACGCAATGACGCCATCGTTGAAGTTGTAACGCCATCTACCATCTCCACCGATCGTCTTGTCGTTGCAGATATTGATATCGCTAAAGTAACCAAGGAGGAGCTGGACTTTGATGGAGAGGCAACTCTGACTGCAGCAAGGAATTCAACCTTGACTGGCATTGTGATATCGTTTGACTGCTTGATGGCAGAGGAATCCGGGCTCGTGTTAAGCACAGCGGTCGAAACCACCAGCACACATTGGGCTCAGACAATTCTTCCACTGCCAAAACCTCTTAATCTTTCCGAAGGAGACAAGATTCCTGTTAAAATGTCCTACCGAAGGAACGAAGAAAACCCTCGCGAGATTGATATCACCTTGGCTGTCGCGGGGAGCCAACCAATTTTGTATAGTCTCAAGTAAACCTGATGTTGCCCCTGTTCAGCACACTTCTGAAGTTCCGGTCCCAACAAACTGTTAAACCACGCAACTGACTACAACCTGCAATGGATGTACGCTTCAAGGGGCACGTTGTTCGATACGAACGAGGCCAAAGACGCTCAATGGGTCCATGATACACTATTCGGTTTCAATTTTGAATTCTCAAAAGCCCTGGCGCGCTTTGCACGTAGAGTCGCATAGCTCGCGCTGGTTCACATCCGTCTCTGAAAATAGACTCTATTGTTGATTCTCGCAAGGATAGCAACACGGCGAACAGAAAAGAGTACAAAAAAAATTACATACAGCAGGCATTTGATCATGTATTTGCATCTTTCTACCTTGTGTTCGTCAGAAATCATTCAGAATGGAAGATCGTCCGCAAGATTCTGCATTGGCCAAACATCATCTGATATTGAGGTTGTTGTGATTGGAACACCATAAATTTCGTGAAATTCATCCAGCGACATAATAGAGGGCTCCTCGGCAATTGCCAAGAGCTTCTCGTTCGACAAGAATAAGTTAGGGTACTTGGCCTTGATATCATCCAGCTTGGTCTTTGGTGAGGCTTGCAATTTCTTCCCGATCTGGATACAGCTGGAATTCAGATCGCATAACACACCAACGGCCCCTCCCTCGGGTATGAGCAAGCCGCTCTCCTTTGGCACATTCACCGACGCCTCGTAAAAGCCTGGAAATACTCTGCTCGGGACATCATCTGTGTATGAGCACACGCGCACCGAAGTGAACGCCGAACTTTTCGCCACCAAGTCTTCCCGGAATTCAAGCAACAGCTGGACCAAACTTTTTGAAGGGCATTCCAGCATCAGTAAGGCGCTCTGTCGATGAAAGAGGCAAAGTCCAGTGGCAACCCCTTGCGCGACACGCTTCGTCACCTCCAGCGCATACTTCTTTGCGGTATCCGCATTCTGCGCGGTGACCACCAGACTGCACCGCGCCACAACCACAGGGTTTCTCTCGCGGACTACATCAAAGAGACTCTCTGGCAGCTTGAGCGGCTTCACCACCGTTGGCTTGCCGTCAGCGTCCTCCGCTGCTTTGGCCTTTCGCGCTGCAGCTTTGCTCATCGTTGCCCTGTCCTGTCCGTGGTATTTGCGCTCGCACGCAATGTCATCTGCTTTGCTTGGCGATGATTTAGTTGATCGTCGAGCAGTTGTATGGACCAATGAATATATTCATATTCATTTTATAGTGCCTTCGTTCTGCATTGACTTTTACTCTTTTCGAGAGAGAGAATACTCGCTCTTAACCAACGCTCAGCTAGCTCAGCTCGCCTTGCCTTGCCTGGCATGAACAGCGTGAGGAATTGGAAGCGGCGTTGCATTTCGTCTGCATTCACAATTGGCTTTTGCTTTTCTTTTGCTTTGCTTTACGAAACTGTTTCTTCTCGTTGTATTTCTTCTGTTTCTTGCACAAATTCACAGTCAATTCGGAATTGAGCCAATTGAGCCCTTGCGCAGTCCATTTCCAAACTCTCTACTAATTAGAAAACGCAACCTGCAAAAATTGCAAGGAAATGAAAGCCGTTAGCCCAGAGAACTACTCTCTGTTCGCGGTCAACGAACAGTTCTCTAACGTTCAGAATTGCGTTCCGCACTCAACCCCACCGAAACGCAGCTGCGTTTCGCTCTGCCCATCCTACCTACCTACCCTATTATCCGCCTAACACCCCCAACAGACGGAGAATTGCTGAATTTGCTGAATTCTGAAAGTTTCGGGAAAGTGTCCTCGCGCACGGGTAATAGCCACCAATAGTCGACTATTAAGAAGTCGCGGAAGAGCTGGGAGAGCGGGTTCTGTGAGGAAGGAAACGCGAATGTTTGTGTACGACTTGCTAGCTCAGTTCAAGTTTTAGAAACGGAGCAAAGAGCAGAACAGCAAAAGAGCAAAAGAGAAAAAGAGAAAAAGAGGAAACGTTTCTCGCTCTCATTATTCTATTCGTCAACTTGATTGGACCGAGAGCGTTGTCTTGAAAGCGAATTTGTATGCTCGATTGTTGCCGAGTGTGAAAAGTTTACAGCTTTACTCAGCTTTCGGTGAGTGAGTGAGTGAGTGAGTGAGTGAGTGCTTCTTGTTTTGCACTCTCGTGGAACTTTGTAAACTTTGTAAACTTTGCAAGTTTCCATAAGTCGCAACTTGCACTTGACTCAGTGACGAGAGCACGGAAACGTATAAACGTATAAAGCTGTAAAGCTATAAAGCTTGTGTGATAGTGAATTGAAGGAACAGCATGCATGCAGCCGTGATAACGCACAGATAGGTCGATAGGTCTTGGAATCGGAATCAGAGCTCTGGGGTCAAGCGCTCCGAAGAGTGAGAGGCAGAGTGTGTTAGTCTGCATGCAAGAGGGAATTTGGGCTGTTCCTGGCGCCGGGAGATGGAGGACCGCACAGGAGTGAGCCGGAGACGATGGTTGCGCTCCACGCTTGGCCAGCAGCGCAAACTTCCCGCTCTGGAAGATGGCCGATTCGAGAGTGGTGACAAGCAATTGAGGGCGGTGGCGTTAGACAATGAGAAGTCACTTTCCGATGCAGGTGCCGAGGTGGATCGTTTCGCTATGTTAACAGAGTCTCAAGGATTGGGATCGCCGGAGACGGATAATAGGGCGTCTGGAGCAGGAGCGCGCACGAGTGTAACCAATAATAGTCCTGGATCGTTTTCAACTCTTGATGGAGAAGCGTTCGTGCGCGAGCGGCATGGTGGTCGAGGGCTCTTCGATGGCACTGGACTGGCCAAGTTGGACGCATATAGAGTAGAAAGAGAAGATCCTTTCAGAGAGTCAAATATGCTGAAGCGAGCCCATGAAGAGCTGCTGAATCATAGTGCGTATGGAGAGTTCTCGATTCATGGTCTTGGCGCAGAACAATTGCAGCACCGGGCCACTCAGATTGCTGCACACCAAGCAGACATTAGTCGTGGTATGGGGCGCATTGCGAAGAAAAGTGAGTTTCTGCAGAGAGTCAAGGTAGCCGATGAAGAAGCTGTTTTAGCTCATGACAATGCGGAAGCGAAGGCAGCGGAAGCCTTTGAACTCTTCGAAAAGCTGCGCAAAAATAAAATGCTCAGCTTTGAGGCACGAGCCAAATTGAGGAGGGAGATGCTCGTTAAACAGGCAGACGCCCAAAAATTAAGAGAACTCGCGCAGGTGGCAAGGAGGATGCCCAGATGCTAAAGAAACATATCGTTGAGCGGGGGCTCAACCCTGAGACATTCACTAGCGCCGCAGCCAAATATAGCAACCAGCAGTCTCCTACGACTGCGCCAATATTGTCCCCGGTGTCTCGGCAACGGCCCTTACCGCATGCGGATCAACCTTCCCAGGAAAAGGGCACTGATGCTGGAGAAGAGGGTGGAGATCTGAACGAAGGAGAAGGCGAACTCGAGCATCTCACCGACTGGGAACGGTATCTCCGGGAGGGATTCAAACTGGCACATCTTGACTTACACGACAAGGCCGAGAGCCGGCTGGATCGACAGGCAGAGTTTGAAAAGGACCAGGCGTTGGCCCTCGAAGAGGAAGCATCAAATGTGAAAGCAATTATTGACAGCGAAGCGGCTGTCCGAGCCCTCGAGCGCAAAAATGCTCCGGAGAAGTCCATTCAAGCAGAGAAGAGTGCACTACATATTGCCTTCCCTGAGAAGGATTTTGTTGCTGCTTCTCTGCAGCCCAAGAATGTTTCTGAACAGCCCAAAGCTGCACTTTGGGGCACTGAAGAGCATCAGAAAAGTGTCTACAACGGTTTGCGAGAGCATCAAGCGCCCCCAATTTGTAAGGACTGGGCACTGCAACGCTGTAGATCAAACGGTTTGGAATGCAAAGGGAGGCACTACTACCTGTCCAAAGACGAGCAGGCTAGCTGGTTACAGAAAAATGCGGAATTCGATGCTGACATCGAACTCAAGGTACTCGAGGCTATTACTAACAGGGAGCAATTGATTGTCTCCATCAAGTCAGCTGCACAAGAGTCCCAGAAAAGGTACGATGCTCATCTTTCAGGACATGTTCAAACGGCAGATGTCTCCTCTTTATTACATCTCATCGACAAGCTACGTATCGCCACCGTCAAGGTTGTGGAAGCCATTGTGGGTTGGCGAAAAGCAAAGTCGGCTGAGGTAAATTTTGCCGCGGAAAAGAAAAAAGCTATGGACGATCATGGATCATGGATTGTAAAGCTTGGGTTTGTATCACACAAGCTGTATCCAGGCTCAAAAGGCTTCAAGTCAAACATCAAGCGCTTTAACCGTGACGCGGATCCGGAAGGCAAGCGAGCAATAGAATTTGTTGTACTCGGCATTTACAAAACCAAATTCGAGGCAGCAACTGCATATGACCGGGAAATACAGCGATTGGCAGTAGAAAGAAAACTCAGTCTTGAGGCTTTTCCGAAGCCAAAATTCCTGCTGCGCTCGTGTGGCAAGCACTATGCCGTGGAAAGCGACATGGGCGTAGAGAACACAAGGTGCGAAATTTGTTACATACGCAGCTTCAACCAGTTCAATGAGGTGCAGGCTCCGTACACTTGGAACGGGTACAATTATTTGTTGAAAATGATTCGCGATACCAATTTTCTGCAGAATGTGTCCGTTCTCAAACTCCTTTTTCAAAAGCAATTTGAAAGGGGAACCTTAAGCTTTTTGGAGAATCCCCTGTTGCTGCAAAATGCCCTTATCTCGGGAAAGAATACAAAAGTGAAAACTGGCGCAGGATCTACCCTGAACAGGCCCGAGCAGTCTGTCGAGCAAATCGCTGAGCAATTTGGGAGGCCTACGGAGGCAGTGATGCTTTATCAAAGCAAAAGCGGGACCTCTTTGGAGTGGATGGGCCACCACTCTGCAGATAAGAACCATCTTGTGCGCGTTGGAGATCAAGTCGCGTACATATCGCAGTTGGTATACTCCAAGGCGAAGGCGAAGGCAATACAAAAAGAACACGAGCACAAAGGGGTCGAAGTTTTGGACATGAACAGGATCCGTTCTTCGCAGCAAGTCCTACATGCAGAAGAAAGCCTGCACATGTACATGCATCGATCAAAACTAGAAAACAAAAAGGAGGGCTACCAGCTTCAGATTGAACAAGACCGCATTGCCAGGCGGTTGGAGAGACAGAGACGCCGAGACGAGGGCGAGGATGTGGAGACCTCAGATGACGAGAGCGCGGACCAACAAGAGAGCGATGGAGACGAAGAAATTGACTGGCGTGACACAGACGAACTTTCAGAGCTTGACAAGCAGGACTACTTGGGTGAATTGGAGACTCGGCATCGCTTAAGGCATCAGCAACCTGGCAAAACTGTTGCCGAAATCCTACCCGAGTCAAGGCTTCACACTGCGTACTACTGGGACAGAGGAGAGTACATTGCTATTCAGCAGCCCAGGCATGACCATATCGGAAAAGTGGACGGCAAATGGGCGACAGGAAATCCAGGAACCACGTTTGAAGGGATGGAAACGCGAGGTAAGCATCTGCGGCACTTCAAATTCGAAAAAGAGCTAGAAGAGAAAGGCAAAGCGCTTGTTGCGAGGAGAGAAAGATTCGTGCGCAGAATCAATAAGAGCTTACGTCGGAAGGATCGCTGCAACCCGGACACACTTCGAAAGCTCATTGACATCGGCAGAACGATCGGTGGATCTCTCGTGGAGATGGATTGCAACAAAACTGAAAAATTCCTAAACACGTGGAGAAAGCGGACTGCAGCAGCAGTGATTGTTCAGAGAGTCTACAGAGGCCACGTTGCAAGAACCCGCTGTCGATCACTTCGCAAAAGAATTGCCCGAAATGCCGCACGGGCCGCTCGTCTTGATCGAGCAGCTTTCGCAATGTCCAAGGTGTGGACAAAGAAGCTCTTTCGCAAATGCTCAAAGAAGGCTGCAAAGAGGCTCAACAAACCAGTAACTTCTTTTGCAAGTAAATTCGATGGGCAGGAATTTGTGGTTCAAATCTACTATGGCTCTGAGAGAAGAAAATCCATAGGAGCGAACGGGTCAACCTTAGACCTCAAAGAGATCTGCTTTGCATGCGCTGGAACTTCGAAACGTCAGCGCGCCCGGCGAGATCTGACCTGGACAACTGTGCGTGGCAGTCCGTGCTTGCCAGACGATCCAAAATCCTCAGAAGCCGGGATCGTACGTATCCATCGTGTTGTTGAACACTCATCTGGCGGAGGGCCGTGCTATTGCCACCGCGCCAGCCCGGGATATCGAACGTTTTGGATGAAAGCCTACGACCCTTACACCTCGAAGGCGCTGCTTTGTAGTTTGAACCTACGTCTTCTCGGAGATGTTCGAGAATTCTCACATTTCAGGGAACTGCAACAGTTTTCCAACGACGCCTTTGCGACCCTTCCGCGTAAGCTGAAGCTTTCACCGAAAGAATTCTTCATTCGCGGCCATGACTACGAGTTGCGTCCATCGGAAGCCCAGTTTGAGTACCGTCTCCGCGAAGACTGCCTACTTTCAAGCTCCTTACGTCTGTCTGAGACGCTTAGAAGGGTATTGGCGCTGCGAGACTCCATCAGCGTTGTTGCAGAGCAAGTTCAAATCTCCTGCAGCGCCTCGGAGGAGGAGCTTTCGTGGCGATCGAAGGCTTTCGAGCATACTAAAGGACAACTGCATCGAGCGCATGCAACGATGTTAGCATCCCAAGTGCATATGCAAGCCATGTTTAAAGCCTGTGACACAGCCATGCACTTTTCGAAACGCCAGATCGAGCTTTATGAGAACCTCACTCTGAGCACCAATCAGCAAGCCTGGGATCCGGTAGAAAATGCCAATGATGCCATTTATATACAGAGAAAATGGCAGGCCCGGAAAGCTGTGCCTTTGGCAAAACAGCGACGCTTCGAAGCTAGGCAAGCTCTGTTTGAGGCGCAGGAAAGCTTTGCTGACGTGCAAGAGAGGACGTCAGCGCTTCCAGGCAAAACGAGATGCGGTACTGAGATCTCAGGCGCTTGTGCAAAATTCTGCTAATTGGCTTCAAACATTAGCAATTGCGTTGCAAAACTATTTGGAGGGTTCTTTCCGAAAGTGCATCGCTAGCCAGATCACCCTTCGAACTGGAAATCAAAGAAATGCAGCTGCTCTAAGACGCAAGCTCCTTGTGTCGAGATTTCCGTGGGGTACACCAGGAATCGATTACAACGTCTTGTTCAGAGCAGTCCGATTGATGTTCTCACCAAGGTTCATTGATCACCCGCTTCAAACGCAAAAGGCGATTGTCTCGGTTCGCGAGGATGCGGCGACAAGCAAATATGTTGGCTCAGCTCCACGCCTCCTACCCGAGTGGCTTCACTCCAAATTCACCTGGACTGAGAACTCTAAAAGAATGAGAGCTTTTGATCCGGACCAGGGCTTTTCAGGGTACATCTTCGACTCCATGTCGAGGCGGGCAAACTTGACGGATGCTTTGCTCATGCTTGTTCCCGACCCTGTACGATGGAAGGAGGACCTTCTTTGGCAATGGGAAATGAGTTTTGATGTGCTGGATGCTGTTTCCCAACCGCCGTTTGTAGGGATGATTCGAATGAGTGTATACTTTGCGGAAATCTCCTCGGAAATCACATGGGACATTAACCCAATAGAGCTAAGAGAGTTGCTTTGCTCATCTCACCACAATCTACCTGGAGGTCCCATTCCAGAGATCTTCACGTTCTCCAACTTGAAGCAATCTATCAAGGAGTGGTCCCATCAGTCTATTCGGTGGGCCGTCGAGAGGTTGCGGAAGCAAGCAGTCGGGAGACTAGTGGAGCTCTTGCACGTGGGCATCTTTGATAGTATGCCGCGCCTTGGCAAGCTCGAATTCTTTCGTGTAAGACGTGTCGTGTTGCCTCGCGTGTTCCGTTCGCAGTGGTGGAGGGATCGGATAGCAGGACGGTCCTCTTTGAAGGGTAGCTTAGTATTTGAAGCTGTCAGGCTTGTTGCTGGCGGACCTGCGGCGGTCGTTGTTCACGAAAATAACGGCGATCTCTCCGTGGAAGTAACGTGGACTACAAAGCCAAACACGCTGGCGCCAAGTGGCAATAGATTTCCGTCGCACATGCGGGTGTGGCTGAGCGACGAGTGGATACGAAGATCCTTTTCTTCAAGCGTCAACAAAAATCTACTTGCGCTCTGGAGACAGTGTGTCACCTGTTGCGTATTCCCTGAATTTGTTATTGAAGAGGTGCTAAAAAGACTTGTGTTGGTCCAGAATGACGCAGCAAGGCGAGGTTTGTGCGTTCGACAAAGACCAAAGTGGGAAATGCAAAAAAGCTATGGAACTCCATACACCGGTCTACGTGTCTCTCGTCGTCCTGTCTTTGGTCAATTCTTTGCGGTTAGGAAGGAGTTCTCAGATCTTAGAGACCCCTACCATACCACAGCAGCTGCCTCGCCTTCAAATGAAAAGGCAAACGTGCAGACGGGTTTGCATCCACTTGTTCTTGTTGGAGAAGAGAAGGATTTGTACGAGCTTCTCCATCGCGAAGTACTGTTCATCTCGGGCGCTTTTTACACAGTATCTGGGCGAATCAACTCTTGGGGAGACATTTGGATTGATGCTATGAATGAATCACAGCTCAGCTTGCATTTGCAGCTCTCAAGAATTCAGCTGCGAACTCTTATGTGCAGTCTCGGGCTCGGTAAGCTCTTAGTGCCTTCCAAACACAGGGAGCTTTTCTCGACTCTATTCTCCCTATTGGCAGTTCGTTGGGCCCCAGCTCCACCGCTCGCAACAAGAGAGCATCCTTTGTTCTCTCGGCACTGCAAAATGCTTCGTGTTGGGGTGCCAAAGGGGGCGGTGCTTCAAGATATTAAAAAGATGGTGTCCGAGAAATCCCATGCGCTCGCAAAAGTGGACGTGCTGGATTACATCGCAGTACTCTTTGAGACAGATCATGGGCTGCCTCCGCCCGAGCACTATTGGCCACAACCCGCGAAAATCATGGTTCTTATATTGTCGCAGAGAAAGCCCGAAGAGCACTTTCGAAGAGTGTATCTTGGACCAATCACATGTGCCGGTGGAACACCTTGCATTCTTGAAGTGTTGGAGAGAAATCGGAATTTATGGCTCAGGGTCCGACGAGAAACCGTTGGAGAGAAAAATAAGAGGGTCATGAAGGAAGAGTCTGCTGCCATGGCCATGGAAGATGCTCTCTCACACGAAGTGAGGGAATTTCGTACGAGGTTTTCCTCAAGACCGAAGCCACAGTCAGTCAAAGATGCCTACGCCCAAGGCTTGCTTACGCTCGTTCAGGGGGATGTCAACAAACTCAACAATGTCAAACGGCGTGAGGAGAAATTTGCTTCATTCGTGGAAACACTCCCTAAGCGAGTCGTCCTGTCGGCTACTCTAGACTCGTTCCGCCTCACAAACGAGAAGTCTGATTCTGATTTCGCATTTCTGCAAGGATTGAGTGACTCAAGGTTTGTGGTACCCGTTGCAAGAATTGTACACAAGATGAAAGATGAATCGGGTGGAGTTCACGGTGCGGTACTGGGCGTCAAAGGGTTGTCTAAAGCTCCTGGCCCAATTCTGGTGGAGATATACCTCCCATCACTTGCGAAACGTGTAGTAAGGAAAGTCGCATTTGAAGGCATTAGTGCTGACCTTGTGCGAAGGGCAATGCAAAACGATTTATTTACCCATGAATGCACTTCAGAGGCACTTGGCACCGTCAAGTTGATCCTTGCAAAGTTTGCTCGCCTGGAAGACAGAAAACCGGTCTTTTCACGCGTTGTCTGGTCAGCCAGACATGGAAAGCTTGGCTTGGAGACTTTCTCTGGCAAGGTGAGAAGGCATTTTTGGCTCGCTGAGAGGGAGAATATCGAGCCCGATCAGCAGCAACGCATCTTTGTCCCGGAGCCAAAACTCGCAATTGAGGGTAAGGAAGAAACTCATCTCCACTCTGAGCCCGTGCAGGTTGAATGTGGCAAGGTTCCAAATAGTGGGGTGGATGAAAGCGTTGCAAATACGGATAATTCGATAGTTTTGAGAGAGAGCACACCGGTGCACTATGAAAATTCAATTCATGCAATCGACAGTCAATTTCTCAGAAAAGTTAATCAAAGCGACGCATGGGAGATGAAAATGAAAGATTTGCGGCGATTGGGAGAGTATTTTCAGCATGAGTCATCAGCAGAAAAGGTGGCTCTGGAATTGGAGACAAAGCATATGCATGTGGTTGGCGATGGGCCAGTTGCAGGCGGCGCGGCACCTGAGGCTGATCCTGACGCTAGTTTCTTAACTAAGCATTCCGTGATGCTTAGCGGGAGATCTCTCGATATTCTAGCTTCGGGGCTCAAAAATGTTGCATTTGCGAATTTTACACGTGACTACTCCAATTTCGCACGCGACAATCGCATCGAAGGACTTTTGGGATTCTTGAAAACCCGTCTTTATTTCTCCCTGGGCAAAGAAAGAAATGGCGACGGAGACGTAATTGCCTTGGACCGGACAATCATCCATGAAGGGATGAACCTGAGATTCGAGTCAAGCGGAAGTGTCTCAGAAATCAAGCTTCTCACTGCAATTATTCGAGCCAAGCTCAGCCCATCGAGCGCCGAAATCATCCTGGATGCTTACATTCCAAGTAAGCGAGGGTCGACGATCCCAAAACTCATCGAGCTCGAGGACACCAAAAGTCAGGAGGTGGACAGAGACTTGATGCACATTGCACGCCAAGAACTAGGTGCCATGAGACTCGTCAAGCACAATGGATTCGCCCTTGACCCACGTCAGGCCTACATGTTCTGCAAAATGTTATTCCGGGGCTATGTTGTTGTGGAGTACCAGGACTCCAGCCTTTCTCTCGTTGACGAGAACTCCATGGAGCGCAGGGTGCTGCAGGAACTTGCACTTGCGGCGGAGGAACGAAGTGCAGCACAGCAAAAGGTATGGCAGGAAGAAAAGGCTGCCCAGCAGAGAGACGCTCGATTGAAGAGAATCACTAGACTCGAAAGCGAGTACACCGCCTTGAAAAACGCTCGTCTCTTTCGCGAGGCGCAGCAAATTGCCGTTGCAGTCCGCGAGTGGCCTCTTATGGAGTCCGAAGAGAGGCAGTCAACTTTGTTGCGGCCATATCTCACAGCTCCACAGAAGCTTTTGTCTGTGATCGAAAGCGCTTTTGATTCAATCGATGTCGATGGCGATGGAGAACTTACAAAGGAGGAATTCATCACTCTGACAGATCGCCTCACGAACCAATTGACGGCTGACGAAGTTCAGCAAGCAATGGAGGAGATGGATACTGACAAGAATGGCTCGATTGATAAGATGGAGTTTACCATGTGGTGGATCAACTCAAACAAGGAAATGAAGAAGCGGCGCCTGGCCCAAGCTCGGGCTAAGATGAAAGCTATCATCGGTTTCCGCCAGCACATTGTGCCAAAATCCTTCCGGTCCGCTGCAAGTTTTGCGAGCAGCGCCTCAAATGTGTTTCAGAAAACCATGTCGAAGTTGAATCTCGGCGAAGACGCCGCAAACGCTCAAGACAATAGACCGATCAATGAGCGTCTCATGCATGGGATTCTGGATGGTGTGCGACAGCCTAGCAGTAGTGCGTTTTCTCGCAAACGTACATTCCGAACTCAGCCCTCAATCAAGGAGACATGATCTTCATACTCTTCCCAAGAATCTGCCGCTCGCGAGCTCGCTAAGCGCAATCTCAAGTACCGGTACTCGTGACGTTTGTAATTTTCAGCAAACCTGTAAAAAGCATTTGCAACTGTCCACGCTCCACTTTTGTGATTCTGACTACAATCATCTTGACTTCAGGCGACTCTGACGGCATCAATTTCCAATGTAACTTACTCACTCTCAATCGACTTGGGCACTCCAAGTGCACCAATCGAGTCAAATGCCCATGAAAAGACTCGGTTAATCCCAGGCGTGCCTTCGTTTGCTTTCGGAATCATCGATGTCGTCAACCCAATGCCAACTAAAACCGAGTTTACCGCCAGTTGCACCTCAAAACTATCGGTTCCTCACTTCCCTCGCTACCTCCCTTCGTAATAAAACCTCACATGCCTAACCGCTTTCTTCACGACTTGCGTTCCGCAAGCATTTCAAATTAGCAAGTTTCCTCCCCATCAAAAACCGCCGCAGACCTCACTAGCCATGCTTACCTTGCCGCTACTAGCGCGCACCTTCGATTTACGATTTACGATTTACGAATTTCTTATCTTGAAAGTAATAGTTCAATTGAAATCAATCTGATTATCAATCAGTATCAATCAGTCAACTTTTCTTTCTCCAATTTCTCTGTGGACAATTTGAACCATTTCTGTTATTTCTGAACGGAGAAAGTGGATGGAGAAAGTCAGAAAGTCCTTCCTCCAACCTGTTTAACTTGAACTTGAACTTTGACACACCGGTACTCAGTACTCGGACGAGCCAGCCCACAGCAACGACCCCAGCGCCGCACGAAGAACGCGAAGAGAGACAGAGAGACAGAGAGACAGTGATCTCAGAGCTCTCAGAGCTCTCAAAGGTTGTGGTCAGAGAGGGCGCGTGGGGATATGTCCCAGCAGTTTCAGGAGACAAGGCAGCAAAGAAGCGATTACACGCGGGATCTGGCCAGCAAGAAGGAGGCAGAGTGCGCCGGACATTGAGAGTTGAAAATTGAGAATAAGGAATTGAGAATTGAGAATTGAGAATTGTTGAGAAGGTGGCGCGAGGATGGCTTTCCAGTTGCGCAGAGCGTGCAATGTGCACTGGGACGAGGGCGGCAACGCGGAGAACGAAAGAGGGAATGCAGCGCTTGGGAATGTAGATGGGGGAGCGGGATGTGGCGAGCGCAGTGGGAAACGCCGAGGTGCGGAAGCAGTGGCCAGCGGACAGGGGTATGTGACGGAGAGAGAAGACGCAGCCGAGTACAATGTCTGCTTTGCGAAGGGGCGCATGCTGCAATTCGCAGAGGTTTCCAAGGGAAGGAACTTTGAGCCAGTGTGGCTCAAGGGTAATGCCAACTGCATCGCCTGGAACTCGACCGGGAGCTTTTGCGTCGTTGGAGACGATGCCGGCAGCCTGCATTTCATGACAAGGCGGGGGTGGGTATTGTTCTCGCACAAGCTGCTCGACGCAGGCAGCGGACAAGGGTTCGAGTGCATCAAGTTTCTGGACACTCCAAGCTTTTTCGATCACGAGCAAATAGGCGACGACTTATTCATCGCCTCCAGGAATCCCGCCACAGTTACACGTTTCTCCAATCTGTGTCTGAACATGCTGGAGGATGCGGCAGAGGCAGAAAACAGGGCGCTTCTGCAAAACGTTAGAGAGTCCGTGCGGATTTCGCACTTTGACGTCTCTAGACAGCATCGCAGCGGAATCAACGGGATGATTCTTCAACGCAATGCGGTAACCGGTGCCATCCATGTTGTCTTGGCGGACGCTAGCAAGCCAATCTTAAGCGTGTTCACCAGCGAAGATAACTCGAGCGAAATCGAAGAAGTGGATCCATCTATTGACGGTCCGCGCGAAGCCAGCTATGCGCTAGAGTGCACAATGCGTGACCCTATTGACGGAGAGTCAAAATTTGTGCAAATCTTGCCGTTAACGGACGCGAAAGACACCATACTTGCTCTTTCAGAGAGTGGGAAAATTAGTGTGTGGGATGCCAAGCAACTTTTCCGCCTTGGAGAAGTCCGCTTACCGACCGGAGTCTGTGGGGAATGCCTCTCAATGGTCAGCCTAGGGAGGAACTGGCAATTGGGCCTCTTTTTAAGGAGCGGCAAACTCTTGGTAGGCGAGTTTAGCCTCTTGAAGGGATTCCAAGTATTGTTCTGCCCCGAGATGAGTTTCCCACTGGACAGCAGATTTGTCGAATGCTGCCCAGGTCAAGGGTGTGAACCTAGAGTTCTACTGTACGGCTGGGATCCAGCTGACGAGGAGAAGCTAATTACCCTGGAGTGCCGGGAGACGGATCCCATGGCCCGGCTTCAAGGGCTTCTAAACGGGAATCGTTTCGAAGAGGCTGCCGCTCTCTCAGAAGCGGAGGGTATTGCTGGAGGAATGGAGTTAGTTTTGAAGGGCAGGTTGAACTGGCTCTTGCAGCAGTCTCGGACTCGTATCGCCGGGAGTCAAGGCGATAGCAATGGCATTCCAGAAGGGCTACTTTCTGAAGTAGGAGATATTTGCAACCAGCTAGCTGCGAAGAATCCAGCGAAAGAGCTACCTTTCATTGTGATGGGCTGCACGACTGTGTCCTTGGCTGGGAGCCTTCCTGCTCAAGTCCGTCTTTTGCAAATTGCGCTCCGTATTTGCGACAAGTACGAGCGCGGCTCGGAGCTCAAGTCAGCGGTTCAAGATACTCTATACCGAGCAGAGACTTTTGCAATCCTGTACGGCGAGGATTCTGCATCTGGCGCAGAGACATGGCATCAATTTCGAGAGAGCAGGATATCATATGCATTGGTTGGCTTCCTGGCTAATGGACAATTTGATGCCGCATCCGTTCTGCTCGAGAGACACGGCAACCAGCTGGAAGTCGACGGTGATATTGGGATTTATCTTGAGCAAATTCCTTTTGAAATTTCGGTGCCTCTCTACTCCAAGTGGCTTCGCGAAAAGGGAACTGCGCTCTTAGCAATTGGGTGCCAACAAAATAGTACTCAACTTGAGGCCAATCGAAGCGCAATGGCAGGTTGGGCGTGCGAGCGCGCTATGGAGGTTGAGCAGGTAAGAGGAGCAACGGAGGCGCTTGACCTTGTGACTAACACTCTTCGAGTGGTTCGCCCCGATGGAGTGAGGCGAGACTGCTTGGTTCAAATCCACACTCCTGGCCAAAGAAGAGCCTGGATCTGCAACGGAGGTGAAACATCAGCATCTGATGGAGCAGCGACTGGGTTTGTTCAGAAGCTGACACGCCTCGAGAGGGATCTAGTCGAAGTAGAGTATCTCTCGAACGACCACGGCCTGCGACTGAGTCTAGAGGAGTACGTACGCCAAGGCAAGGAAAGGGCACTGATGCTTCTTATGGGGCGAGTAAATGCGCCTGAATTAGTGGAAAAGCAGATCAAAGAGCACATTGCGCCTTGTGCTAGGCGTTACGGTATTCAAGTGGACTCGGTTCTTGCAAAGTACGTGGAAAGTGTTGCACCTGAGATAGATGGCGCTGGCTCGGCACGTGAACAGTGCGCCACCCAAATCGTTCGTGTAATTAGAGATCGCACTCAGGCTTCCAAAGCAGTGCTGTCATTGATGCGCAGCATTTCACCTCCGTATAGTGAAGAACTCGAGGAGGCAGTTAGTACTGCGTTGACGTGGGCAACCAGCTATCGTGATGCTCTCGTCGAGCAGAAGAGGCTGATGGATCTGAGCGGTCTCATTGCGCATTTTCGGGTAGAGCAGCGCCTAAACTTTTCTGACGCAACGCAGGCCAGGACACTTCTCCTGTATATTTTATCGTCCTCGTTTGGGCGAGGAGGAGATCTCAAAGCCGTTCAAGCCGCCCTCGAAATTGCACGCGCTTACCAGTATGTTGACTTGAGTGATGTACTGTGCACTGTTGTTGAGAATAGCATTGTCGATGAAGAGCTTGGTACCGATGAGGGTGCAAAGGATCGGATCGAGCATATTATCGAGCAAATTGTTGCCGTTGCAAAGCGCGAAGGAAAATCGCTCGAGAAGGCCGTTTTTCATCGCATCTTGGCATTCGTGGAGCTTAGCCTGGCAGATGTTGATGCTTGTGACGGAGAAATCTTCCGCGCAGCCTGCGCTGGGCAGGCAATTTCCAAGCGCCTTGGTACCCGCGCCGACGAGCGAGGAGGCAGATTTCAGTCCATAGTTGAGCTTTGGCTCCATTGCAATATTAGGTTGCAGCTTCGTGACCTGGACAACGACAGCGGCTGGCAAGAGACGTTTTCTAGAGTTTGTCTATCGAGGTGTACGGAGCTCTCTGCAGGTGAATTACTACAACGCGCAAGTTCGCTGATTCTTGCCAAACGGGTTGCTGGAGATCGGTACGAATACGCTAGCTTGCAGCTCGCTCTTGGGTTTGCAAAACATCACAAGTACGCAGAATGCCTCGAATGGGTGAAGCGACTGCGCGACCCGTTTTTCATCTTGAAAGCCACCATCGAGATATCTGTTTGGTTCCCAACAGTTGTGGAGCGCCACGAGCAGGTGGAGGCACTCTTGAAAGAGTGCGCTTCGAGGTGCACGCCGTCGTTGCTTCCGAGGGTCATGGAGCTTTTGCGAGGTACTAATGTTATTAGTGAGATCATCAAGCGCTGCGATTCGGGCGCCGCTCATGACACTCTGTGGGGCACTTCAGATAGTTGTGCATTTTCGAAAGGGGAGGCTGCGTTGAGCAGCTCAAGAAAGCTGCCCTATCAAAACGAATGGTTTCAAGAGAGTGAGAGCGTATTAACTGGCCATGTAGTGATTCCATTGGTGACTAAGCTCGTCTTTTGTGTGGAGGCTGCTCGAGAAGGGCACTGGAAACCGATAAAGGATAGCCGGCTGCAGCTTCAGGAGTACCTCTGTTCAAATGGTGGAGCACAGCTTGCACTCCTTGCAATTGTGAGCTGCTCAAACCCCAAGTTCAAACAAGCTCAAAGCTCTGTGTTCGGGGAGGAAGTTACCGAGAGCGTGACGCTTGTCCAGTCATGCATTCTGCAGCTCGTCAAGGGCGCACTTGGCGCGACTGTGGTGGATCCAATGCTATCCTTGGGGTATTTAGTGTCTCTCGAGGCCGACGATACAGCACATCAGAGCTTTCGCAGTTGTCTTCCAGGAGTGAAAAAGGACTACGAGCGACTGCGAGTGCTCGCAAGAATCGCGCGAGATGTGGGTCATCTTCGGCACATGCCGGATATGAGGCAGCTTGGTGAGGGCATTTACCACAACTCAGTGTGGTGGGTCTGGCTCAGCGACATACACGTTGAGTTTGACCACAGACAGATGACAAGCCAGTCTGAAAAGAGGCGGCTCTACGTCGAGGACGACCTTTTGAAGCGTACAGTTGTGGAAAGTGGTTTTGATCTCGATCGCGTGCTTGCCTTCGCCGAAGCGTTTGACGTGTCGCAAGATCGTGCCTTGGCAGAGTTCCTATCGGTGTTTTTGTCATCGTGGACAAAGCAATCCAAGAACTCTGGCCAGGCCCGGCACGAGAGCGCACAAGCCGTACTGAAGTTGGCCATGAAGGTCTCACGGACAAAATGCCTAGAGATTTTGCAGGCCTGCTTCAAAGATATCGATGGTACCGACTACGAGCTCCTTGCAACTGTTGCACAGCTTATAGCAGAGGAGTCAAGGTCCAAAGCTCATTGTCGCAGCGCTACTAGGTACCTTCAGATCCTCGAAATTCTCAATACGTGCGAAGAGTTCGCCAAGGACAAGAGCAGGAAAAACTTGGTGTATCGTAGGCTCGACGTTCATCGTCTGTGGTCTAAAAATCCATGGGACGAAATCTCAGCGCTCTTGACGGTTGATACAGTCAAGTGGCTCGTTACTATGGGGGATGCCATGGAGCTGGAGCCCGATGTGTTTTACTTGGTTCTTGTTCGCAAGCTGGCTCGTTCCGACGGGGCGTCACTGAGCGTGATTCTTCGTGTGCTCGACCAGGTGTCCGACACCAAACAGGCATTAGAGGCTTGCAGATGGATGGTTGCAAAGGTGGTGGCCGGTAACATAGAGGCTCAGGTGTCAGTGTTAAAGTACGCCAATGCACGCGCAAAGAAGGACGGGGGGACCGAAAATGCCCTCGAAGCTCAGTACTACGAGCTCTCGACGCGCATGGATCTTATGGAATTGAACAACGAAGTGCAGGTAGCGAAGGAGCTGTACTTTGATCCATCGAACCCGTCAAAATTAATCGTGGATCTGTACGAGGCTTTCGGAGATGTGGCCGGCGTTGAGTGGGAGGATCCTTCCAAACTCCACCGGATCACCAGCAGCATAGCTTCAAGGTACGGACTAGACTTGAATAAGATTCGCAGATCTTTGACGCTGCGGTGGCTTGCTCTTCCGCGAGGTGCGAGTAGACTTGACTCTGACTTGGCAGGCAGCCAAGGAGAACAGATCTTCTCGGACGTTGGGACGCGGTCCGCGTTCGATTTGACCGCCCAGGAAGAGCAAAGCGCACACGAGGAAATCATCTTGAAGAAGGTCGTATATCTTTTAAGTTTGGAGCTTTCCTCGGATGCTCACAAGATGCGGACGGTGGCAACTCTGCTAAGCTACTCATTTCAAAAGCAAAACGTTCCATCGTTTCGAAGTGTGTCGCGTGCGCTTCGAGCAGCTTTCCAGCTGGCGCCGCGTGATCAAGTCGCGGCGATTTTTGCGCAACAGTCGTTGTCTATGCCTGAGGGACTTGACATTGATTTGCTCGAGTACTGGCAGTACTGCTCCTACATGATAGAGTTTGAAGAGCTCCGTCTACCTCGCACCATCGATCAGCTCGTCAAGTGTGACAAAGTGGGTCTCATCAACGCTTTATGGCGCGATTTCCGCGAGCAACCCCGTGTGGTTCAGCTGGTGGCGGACTTGATCGTGGATTTCGACATTTACCATGACTTGAACATCGTCCAGGCAGTTCTCTCCCAGATGTTCAAGTTGGGCATGTTCAGATGCTTGCTTGTGTTTCTGAACCAGTTTTTATATTCGATGGCCCTTGGGAACGATCTGGGCAGCAGCCACGCCACGCACGAGATATTCTTGGAAGTTGCACGCGCGATATTCCTTGAGGCACGGGCAAAACTTGGTCATGCGGGCAAGGAACCGGTGCTTGGCTTGTTGCGAAGCATCTTGGTCAAGCTCCATGGCGCGCCAGAATCATTGTATAGAGAAATTTTGAGCGGGTTCCAAACCCATTCTTCAGAGACTTTTGCGCGGGAAGCCGCATCTCTTCTTCCCCGCGAAGCAATCCGGGCTGCGATGCATGAGTTTCTTGATAAATTTATTCATTCGCTTTAGACGAAGCTGCAATATT